>VZTF01008849.1:810681-940726 GCA_013397755.1 Cnemophilus loriae
AAAAAAAAAAAAGGCAACTGCATTCAGAGAAGTAGAGGGCCTGAGCCAAAAGTCCTTGACTGGATCTTTCAAACATACTTCATATGCTTTGGATCAGGCCCTAAGTGCAGAATGAAGGCGTGTTCAATGCGTAGTTCAAAGTATTACAAAATGGGTTAAACGAAGCACATCACTGCTAGTGAGCTACAGTAGCAGAATAAAGCCAGCAAAGGGTACGGCTACATCATGTATTGCAAGGGAGTCTTTGATGTTCATGCAACAATACAGAGGTGGCTGTGCCACGTTACTGCTGTTTTCTGTGAGCACAGGAGCTCCCTGGCCCCTGGTGTCCATCGCCGATCGCAGGCTGGCCAGACGCTGGGCGAGGGCCCACTGGGGTTTGATTACAGCAGGCCACAGTGGCATGGGCTGCTCACTCAGTCACTTCCTCACTAGAAGGGAAGACTGTGCCTGTCGCCAGCACTACATGGTACAGCTACACTTGCTGCAAACTGCAAAATTACATTTAAAGGTTAGCGGAGCCAAAATTTCTATTTCCTCAGAAACGTGACAATTGAAGCTACAGTTTAGTACAGCTCAGGTAATTCACCTTCAGAGGCGATCATCTGTTTATTTCTATAGCAATACCACTTTCCTCCTGCACAGCATTGCAGTCTGGCCTTTACCAAGTTTCACAGGCATTCAGCAATGGCAGACCGATCATCAGCAGATAAGTGACTTGTGCAAACTACACCCACGCAGACCAAAATCACGCTGCACACTGCTTTTGTCACTGAATGGGAGCAGAACTAGGCCCTAACTGCAGAGATCAGATCCTGTTTCTACTCAGAAGACCATTCAAACAATGATCTCAGTGTTTTGATATATACAACATTACATTGCTTTAAATATTGTATGTGTTTTGGCAACACTGACATTTTGATGTGAGATTGTATCATGGTATTACTGTCTTCCAACATCCCACTAATTGCTTAACATTATAGAATTGTTAGATAGTAAAACACTCTCTGTCCATCCCAGAAAACACAAATGAAAGTACCATTCAGTGCCAAAACATAAAAACATTATCTACCAAAATGTGTCATTTCATAACAGATGTAACTGCTTCGACGATAACTATTTCCCAGCATAACTGACCTGCAAGGAGAATCTCACATTAATAAAATAATGCTTCCTACTTTAATGTTTCTAATATTTTAGTCTCTTTCATTGCCATTTTTACTTTGAGAAGTTTTGGGAGAAAAAGAAAAATACGCTGAGTAGTTAACACTAACACATACTTCTATTTTCCTGATAAAATATTACTCAGAAGGCTGGAATAAGCAAAAATGTATTTCCTCTTGGGGGTTCAGATGCTCTTACATTCTAAAGTTGTTTAAAGTGCTGAGCACCTGCCCACAACGAGAGATCTGTGTGGAGTTTATGCTATTACCAAATGAGTGATAGACTATACAAACACCTGTATTTTCTAAGCAACATATTCAGCTTTAAATACAGTGCCAACTTAGCAATGTATTCTTGTGTCTTTCCGTGATAAGTCAGCAATCATCTTCCTGATGCTAAAAGGCTCAGAAGGATTCTTTTGATTCTCTTCCATTGTGGCTAGAATACAGGCAGGGAAGAATCTGACACTGGTTGTGGTAGCCAAAGCATAGGTGTCACTGTGAGGGTGGGGGACTCTGCTGCCAATCTCAACACATCCATTTCATCACAGTGATGACAGAAATAATTCATTTTTCATCTTTATACTTTTGGATACTGCAAGACATTCTGATCTCCTGGTAGCAATTCATATGTTTAAACATGGGTGACTGTAAACTCCACAGTATCTGTGACACCCATGGTGAGCTGGCACATGAGAGGGTCTATGGTGACTCATGCCTTTGTTTTCAAACCAGCTGGAGACTGAGAGATCTAAAATGGCACTAGATACCAAATCACAGGTCCCTACCTGTATTTAAAATGTCCATATTTTGCCCCTAGGCAGATATCAGTGGAGCTTGCTTTCTTTTAGGATATTTAAAAATCTCATACAGCCTAATAAGAAGTGGATTATAATCTGAGGTAGATAAATAAACCATTTCAGACAAGACAGTCTTCAGACAACTCAGAACGGCTGTAAGATTAGAACTGACAAAATGAGAAAGTAACAAAGAATAAAAAGCTGAATCTGCTAGCTAGAAACAACAACCAGAGCAAGGAGCCTTTATGGCCTTTACACCTTCCAAAGCGCTCAAGAAATCTCTGGCAAATCAGGATGGGGAAAAAAGGTAGATTCGAAATAATAAATTTTAGGACTGCATGACAAATTGGTATCCCCTGGAGCCTGCACCTCTCTCCCTTTTATAGGAGGATCCAAATTTCAGCCAAATCTTCAGCACCAATCCAACTGTAACAGTACTGGCCACTCTAAGGTCACTCCCCACTTCCCTTCTTTGTCCTCCCAAACTCCCTACAATATCTTAGCTCCTTCAGGTTTTGGTTCATAAGTCTCAGTTTCATTCATTTCATTAACTGGAGCCAGCCATCCTAACTTCACTGCGTGCAACATATACAACTTGTCCTGTTTTCAGAGAACAGAGCTAGGATCTGACAACAGCAACTCTGGGAAATCTCAGACAACCAGCAGCGGTCTCTGTTCCACAGAAGGAACAGTTATTACTATCCTTAATAGTACCAAAAAGACCGCCTGTATGATCCTTCTTTGGACTATCAGAAAGGGAATATCAGTTAGCAAATTAGAAACGTGTCACTTTATAGGTAAATTTGGGGAATATTTTTCCCCTCCTTTGTAGATCAGCAATAAAATGTAAATATCATGGCTGCTCAACAACTAGTCTGGTGAGAGGTTCTGTACTAAAACTACTTGCACCTGACTGCAATTTTCTTTTCACTGCAAAACAAGAAACTTACTACCTACATTTATTTATTCAATTCAAATTAACTTCAGACTAGTCCTTCTCATCCTTACAATATCCACCTCTTATCCCTGATTCGTCAGGTTGCTTCTTCACCATTTTCTTCTCTTTACTCTGTCATGCACACTCTGCTCCCCACACAGACTTTAAACATGCAGCATGGTGCCAGTCCAACTTCAAAAAAGAGCCTCAGACAGTGTTTTTGTGAGTAAATAAATCACATTTAAATGGTGCAGCTCCCTTTAAAGCTGCATGGCCATTCATCTGTCAGCAGTTGCCATTTTTCAGTAGGCTGTTTTCAAGACTAGGAAGCACTTACTATTGATGATTTTATACAATTCAGAAGGCACTGGTTTGGGTCTCTTATTTTTCCAGCATTTATATATTGCAAGCTACACAATTTACACTAGATAAGGATCTGATCTATAAAGGATGCAACTGCAGCTCCTTCCTGATTAGTCAATATACCATTTCTCCTTCCTAGGAGGGCAAAATGCCTTTCTGGCTCACTTAAGATAGCCTGAGAATGAGATTTGCTCAATATGAATATTTATAATATTTTAAAAACTACAGGCAAGTATGACAAATAAGTTGCAAAATGTGCTTGTTTAAACAATACGTCTCACTGAATATCAGAGCACATATTTGGTAATATGAGTAGGAAGGTTTTCCCCTAGCACAGAGGACACTCTGAGCGTGCTGTGCACTGATCGCATAACAGAGACAGAGGAAGATGACAGCATGAAATGCAAGATAACGTTACTAGGTTTGTTTTTAAAGTAAGGTATATGTGTAGGTATTCTTTATGTTGCATTTACAAGGCTGAAGTCTATTAATAGCAGAATGCCATGCATGTTTAGGTTTTCTCCAAGTACACCATTTTCATGTGAATTATGGGCATCCACAGGATCCTTCTGTTTGTCTAACAACTGCTATGGGAAGAGGACAACAACAGTATCATAAACAATGTCTTCTCTGCTGTCTCATACCTACAATACCTGTATATCCCTGGAATTATATTTACCATATTCCTTCTTATGCCAACGTTCATAACTAAATCAAAATCTCAGTGGAGAAAAGGCTGGAAACAAAATAATTAATAGTGATGGAAAATGGACTTGTCAGTTAAGTTCTATTCTCAGTATCATGAAACCCTTTCACAGCACAGCTGTCATGGCAAGACAAGATTTTTTTCTTCATTTATTTATGAGATCTGCCATCCTGAATTACGACCATTAAGTTATGCAGCCCATCTCTCACAGTCACGAACAGCAGTAGGCATCCACATATAGTCTCTAAGGTTGCAAGTCTGAACTATAGTTTTAGCTGGTGAAGTTCAGGAGGAAAATAGAAAAGCCTATAAAAGCACCTAAACAATGCACTCAGTAGCACAATAGTTTCCCAGAGAGAGAAAAAAGATAAATCTGAGGAGGGGAACCGATGTTAGACTGAAGAAATCTCGAAGAATCAGGTTCCTTTGGACAGCATGTCAGGAAAAGAATGGTGTTCTGTCAGGGGGAAAGTCTAGAAAACAGATTTATAATCATGCTGTAGCTTTGTTAACCTCGAAGGCTGGTCTTTATCAGCTGTCTGGTGCAGTACGCAGTCCATGTACTCGCAGCAGCACTATGGGATGTAACTGCCAGACACAGAAGTTCCTGTGCAGAAAAGGAGTGTAACTCTGTGGGATATTGACAATTCATCTGAAAGCTTTCACTGTGAAATATTTCTAGGATTTCACTTCACCCTGCTTCCAAAGAGAGCATACACTCGAGGAGAAGAGGTTCAGTATAATGCTGGTACAGAAATAATTACTGCAATACATTACAATGCTGTGTGGTCAGCCTGAGTTTCAATTGTTCAGGTGCAGTGCATCAATACACATAAAGGTACTGTAACAAAACCACCCAAGGGTTTTATGCAAGCTTTCCTAGATTTTAAAGGCATTGTGTAGACCAGCTATCAAACTGAATATGCTGTGGAGAACTGCTTAACAAGGAGATCGATTTCCAAAGTGGAGGGGATGAGTAGTAGGAAAGAATAAAGAAAGGTAGGAACTCTCTGGGTTCAAGTAAGGGAGAAAGAGACAAACAAGTCAGTTGGGTTGGGCAGGCACAGAGAAGTCCCAGAATAAACAGAATAAAGAAAAATAATGTGTGGATTCCACGGTTTGTCAAGAAGCAAAAGGGAACCAGCAGTTAAACTCAATGATGACAGTTGCATGGTTCTGGGAAGAGGCATATTCTTAGGGAAGGACACACAGGATATGGCACGATTATTTAACTGCAGGAAAAAAACTATAAAGTGGAAAAGAAAATCTATATTCATATCTAACTTCAAAGAAATCATTACAGGAATTGGAATTCAATTACATGCCTGGGACTATAATGAGCAATTCTGTGCTTATCATTACTGACTCTTCTCATTCCACCTGCAGCTTAAGGGATACAGGGTATAAACCAACCTAATTTGCATCCAATAATGATGTATTTAGATTAAGTTATATAGATAATGGAAGATTTAAAACTTGCTTGTGCAAACAGTGGTATGCACAAAACTAATCTTCACAATGCCTTCTAGAAGCAATGGTTTCTATAGCCTGAAATGATACTGAGATTGACATGATCTTGGCTCCCTAATTACATCAGAGTGGGATTTTCTACTCCTAATGCTTAAGTGCATGTCAATACCAAGACAGATTGCAATATGCATATTACTATGCCAAGAAATCACTTTAAAATTATTCAATGTAATCTGTTAATAATTGAGTAACTTCTGGTAAAGAATTATTAAGACAACATGAATTCATCACTTTGAAAAAAGAATTAATAAAAACCAAAAAGGTATATAAAACTCCTTTATATACCAAAAAGGTATATAAAGAGCTAAGCAACCTCACTCTGAGAAATAAATGAACTTCTGTATTTTAAGATAATTATCTTAAAATGCTTGTATTTTAAAGAATACTGGATTGCTTTCTAAATCACATTCCTTTCATCCACAATGCTTATTCTGTTTTCCTTTTAAAAACAGTGGGTTTTATGCTCTCCAATATGAGGTTCTCCTTTCCCAGCAAAAATAACATTCTACTATTTAATATACACATTAAAACTGATGGGCATCAGTGTTCCAGACAGGATTCACTAACTGGAGATATATTTGCTACAAGGGTAGGAAAAAAACAGGAGGAGGAGAGTGCAGAAATAAGAGAGTTGCTATGCCAACCTACAAATGCTAATGGCATGACAAATACAAAAAGGTCACATAAAAAAAATAGAAAGAAAAGCTCTGATCAAAAAGTACGTGCATTTAATTTAATAAAAAAATGCAGCTACTCTATTCAAATTCCTTCAAAACAATGCAGTTTAAAAAATTTAAAAATACAGCACACTACCACACTGAAAATCATGTTGTCTTTGTCCTTCCTTTGATTGAGCTCTTAAATGCCTTATTCTTCATCATCCATATAAAAAATATGGTGTTTTAAGAAAAAGTTACATATAAATGCTGAATGGATTTGCCTGCTAGTAGATCATGTGAAGATTAGGGGTAATATTTAAACATAGAGTAAAAAATAAAATTTAAAAAAATGAGTAAAAAGTGCATTATGTCTAGTTTTACATTAATTAGATCATGCAACAAGATATTTTTGTCTTTTTGAGGTAGAATTAGTAACAAACTCAAATTCCTATCTCCTACTTATAATGGTAAAATGCTAAATACAATTTTTTAAGAAATCTTTTAGGAGGACTTTCAGTCAATTTCCAAATATTTGGGTGTGCTTTATTAAAAATTAAAAAAAAAAATAATCACAACTGTTCTGAATGTTCTTCCTATAGTCTTCTAAGATGTATCATGGCAGATATTAGTAATGACTCTTGTACTCTGAAATATAAGAGATGCACACAGTGCAGTCTTTTACATCAAACTCCTGCAACAGAGACTGTTTGTAACAGAACTCAAACCCACCAAAAATACAGAAAGGGTTTTCTTTCTTATTCGAAATACGGTTTCAATCTGGTTGAAATACCAACCATTTAAAATTATTATTTTCTTTGTCTTTCTAGTACTCCAAAGAGAGCACTAACAGCACACCAATGACTTTTCCTGGGTCAAACTCTTGTCTTCACCAGGGCAAAGGAACAGTACTGGCATGTAGACAGACTACCTGTGGGTATCAGAGCATCCTCAGGAAGCCCATGGGAGAAAAGACAGCTGGGCCACAGCAAACACTGAAAATTTCAAATATATACAGTGTTCTGACCAATTTATTATCAAATTTTTGAGTGGGCAACAGAAAATGCAGAAACTTTACAGTATAATCCGAGTTTTCTAGAGTAGAATTGCAGATCCAAGATAAAGTTTTACATAAGCTTTGGTTGAGCATTCAAAGAGAAATGAGTTGCTCAACCTTTTGAAGATCACCCATGGCTAATTAAAGACCTGCCAAGGCTTTACTAACAATTAAAAACTTGTCTTTAAAATCCCCAAAGAGGAAAATGCAAACAGCTGTTTTAATTAGCAAAACAGCAGATACTAATTAGCTTCTGTAACAGAGTATGCTGGTCCTTTAAGGACAAGACCAGTTTCAGCCCAAGTTTGTTACCCATTTAAGCTGCAAGTAGAAGGACTGGAATCAGATGCTGTAGGAAAAGCTTCTAATTCTTTGTGAAATCAATATTTCCTGACTTCGAGTACACAAAAGAGAGACTTATTTTAAGTAAACTTTTACACTTATCCATCTTTTAGTTTCTTATCTTTCCAGAACTCAGTCGTGTACAGACATTTCAGCAGAGACTGAGAGTACTTGAAATGTCTTGTGATGATCCCATGGGGATGACAATCGTGACGTCTCATCATCCGGGCAAATGGCCACTGTATTTGGACAGAGTGAGACTAATATGTGCACATCTGCACAGCAAGCCCATGGAGTTCAGGTTGCATCCAGTCTGCTGTGTAAGCACTGGGCAGCTGATTTGGGCAGCTGATGTAGAGTTGTTGCAACTGAGCACATCTTTCAGTTCTCCCAGACTTTTGGGACTGGTTCTGAATAGCTAAGAAAAACTCAGCTGGAGAAAGCAATGGAGAGAACAGAAGAGGCTGGAATTACCCTTTTGCTGTGTTTAGAGCACAGATCCTTGGAGTCAGCAGATACGCTGTTACAAGATAATCAATATGCATTGATTGTCAATACACTGCCATTTCCAACAGTCCGTTTTAAAGTTAAAAAAATGTAAGTCACATCCTACAAGAGCTATACGTCTACAACTAGGCATTTTGCTGTTAGTGGGGTCAGTAGCTACGGACGTGATTGATAGTAAACAGGATATGAGATGTAATACAAGAGTTTAAAAGGCAATCTATTTCTACTATCTACACAGAGTGAAAGACTAACTGAAAATACAGGTATGAAACAATAAACTCAAATAACTACAAAAATACTATATCATGTAAGTTTGATACCAGTGATATCAAATAATTTTGCTATATGTGTTTGAAAACACCAGGCAGTGGTGAAATCTTTCTTCCAAACATCTGGAAGACACTTGTCCTTCAGGAGATGTGTTTGAAAAATCTAAAACTGTTGTGCTGGTATTCCAACACTGTAGGCCAGGACAGGTCAATAGGTGTAACTGGAGGATGACAAAGGCTGCTCTTGTACCATTCTGTGTGCTCTGCACATTTTACATTCACTGCCCAGTTACCAAGAGCAGGCAGAAATAAAACACCACCCTTCAAAAACCAGTTTGGGATTCTAACTAAAACCAGCAACATTTATCTGTAAACACAAGGATGATAATGAGAAAACATTTTCACAAAATATAGACATAACTATGACTGTACCCCTACAAGCAGGACTGTTAAACTAATTTCTCTGAAATCTCTAGCAGTATTATGGGATTCAGCTAACCACGAATACAGCTACCCAGGAACCCATGTTTCTACTTCTGTTTATGCTTTCCATCACATATTTTAATATCAGCTCCACCTGATAAATGTTTTCTGAATAAATTTTTGTCTCTGTATAGCATTTCAACATCTGATTTTCAAAACCATAGGAGGACATGATGTTCTCTTTTCCTTTGAGACAACTACTTTGAAGTGGTACAGGAAAAGAAAAAAAATCCACTAAGACTGTGCTATATGAAGGTCTTCAGAGTAAAACACCTACTTCATAGAAGTTAAAGAAGAGGGTATAACCTCAACTGCATGCATGATCTATTCTTGATGTCTATTGCTTTCTCTTCAAATTAATATTCCTTTGTCTACTGATTAAACTACTAGAGAGTAATAATATTTTCAGCATGATGAGAGGACGTCATGGCAGAACTATAATTTCTCTAATTTTACTTGTTCTGTGTATTAAGATATCTAAAGTACACTCAGATTCAGGATTCACTAACTATTTTTCTAGCGATAATATACACAAAGCTCAAATGTTTTCTCTGTTGCTGTGTTCTGTTTTTCCCAGCTTAAAATGCAAATGAGACATTTGGTTGAGACACTCCTGTTTTTCCAGTGAACAGAAGATGTGGCACTGTTCAAGCACTGTTGCTTTAGGGCCCCACCCAGCTCATGTAGAGGGTTCAAATGGGTTCAGTGAAATAATAAAGACATTTCTGGAGAGGGATTTTCATTGCAAATGCTTTTCAATGACATTTTATTTACTGATGTGACCAAGCTTAACTGGCCTCAGGACAGACTAGGATCTTGTCCTTTAGTAGAACAACATTTTTGTTCTCATATCACAGAAACAGGTCTACAAGGCTTTACTTCTCAATGAAACAATATGGATAAAAGCAATTAACTTTTTTATTCCCAAAGCAGATTATTATCTGTCTAAACTTCACAATAAAGTAAAGCTGTTTAAATGAAGTTGGATTAAAAATCTTTGTATTAAGAACAAATTGATTGTGAGCTATTGAGATGCATCTAACAATTCCAAATCCACTTCAGCTCTTGTGGATTAAGCTCGTACCTTAAATGCCAGAGAGGTTAAAATAAAGCAGGTACATCAACTTATAACCTTTTAGAAAGGTGAATATTTCAATTTGGGAAAACAAAACAAGATAAATATGATATACAAACATTACCTGAACATCTTGTTGCCATTGAAAGATTATAAATCATCAGTACAACGTTACAGGAAGAAACCATGAGTTAAGTCTCATTAAATAAAAATGAATAGAGACCTAAAATCGAGGTCCCTTTAAGTCCTATTTTTAATTATAGGATTTCCAAGTTGAATATATTGAAGCTTTTCTAAACTTCAAGTCTAACTATATTTTTTACTTATCTTAAGTAAATGTACCCTGCTTGTATACATCCCCCCAGTAACTACTACTTCCATAAGACAGCATAATGATTGAAAAGCTTCCACATGTTGCAACTACTGGAAACTTTTCCTGCTGTGCTCCTTGCAGAGAAAACAACCTATGGAAAAAAAAAAAAAAGTAACAGTTTAACAGAAGAAATCTTACTTACGAGTACTTTGTCAGCAGCTCCAAATTATTATGCATGTTGATTGGATACGTCTCACTGAGATGAAACAGCTTCTCTAAGGCCTCATAAATGAAAATGATGCAGATAAGAGAAGCAAAAGCTTCTTCAGTAAACCGGGTAATGTAGCAGACTAGGGAGCTTGCATCAGTTGCAACAAGGATGATGCACAGGATTGCAGTCCACAGCCCAATACTGGCTCTCAGAGAAAGGTACGACAACCCGTACTCTCTAAAAAGAAGAAAAAAATTGAACTCACTCAACCTTTTGTCCAGCTACAGTGAAGGGAGACAAGGCAGCTCCAAAATTTCCTTTTTGGGGACAGTCTGAATCAGAAATTATGTACTTACTGTGAACAGAAGATCCTATCAAGTCACCTCCTGACCAGAGCTCTTCTCCCAATTAACAGGACACAAAGAGCTCTCTCTCTCTCTCTATTAAAGTGATCACATGAGCAGCTTTGAGAGTAGTCACACACATGAAGTGTATAAGGTCCACTCCCTCTTTATCCCATATCCTGCTTTGTGAACAGCCAACACCTGTCAATTTCTTTTTAAGCTGTGAAAGAGTAGCTATAACAACTTTCATCAAAATTCTGTAAGCTTATTGAATATGATAATAGAGCTCCAAACACACCGTGTGACATTATCACAGCAAACTGAAAGGCCTGTCTGAAGGTGTGAGAAAATTTGAGTGCTGAGCGGGGTTTCCTACTCCGTGTTGTGCAGGAGATCCTGGTACAGAAGTCCCCATCACAGCAATGAGGCAGAAAAGCAGACAGGATAGCAGAGAAGCATGGTGGTGTCCAAGATGGAGACATAATTTTTACCCACGCTGTGGCAGAGATACATCAAGTACAGCACATTAGCCTAAATGTGGCTCTTCTGGCACGACACTTCACCCCCTCTCTGTCCAGGTGAGGGAGTGGCATAGTCTGTATAAGTGATATTGAAAGAGGGCACCACTTCTACTGCACTTACTTCTTTGGTGAGAGGTAACACCTTTCGAGTTAGGGATGAGATAAACCACTGATGTATTGTCTCAGAGTAGAGAATGACAAAATTAAATAAACAAGCAAATAAACAAAAAAACCCCACAAACATCCTGAAGCTATCATTCCCTTTAAAACAGCGGAGGGAAGGGGGAAGGGAGGAAGGAGAGTTTAAAACAAACAAAAGCCCAAAATTTAAGAAAATTAACCCTTCTGCATTACCAATTCACTGCATAATTTTTGGACTCTGCAACACGATAAAGCCAACAATTTATCTTGTAGTGCACTGTTTAGGATTTCAGCTTTGGGATAGGTGTCTCTACTTTTACCTAACAACAAATGAAGGGTGATGAATATCGTGATCTTCACTTACTTGCAAAATTTGAATAAGATCTTCTCAAACACTAAAACTGGTCCTGTGCTGCCAAGTATAGTGAGAGGCTGTCCACCAAAAAGAGAGTAGGCAATTCCAGTCATGGATGCTCCAAACAGCGATTCTATTGCACTCTGAATATGATACAGAGAGAAGTGTCCATAAATTTTCAAACAGGTTCTTTTTGCAATGTCTTAGTCTGTAGCCTTCTAAACATTGAAACGCCCATATATAAAGGTGATTCATGCAACAGTAAGGAAATACTAACCACAAAACTAGGAATGTAAGTTTGTTTTAAAAGTTCAGATTTAACACATACTATACGACCTTCAGTTGCTTCTCCCAGCAGACCACCAAATGTGATGACAGGAGACATGCAAGCACAGTAGAGAAACAAAAATGATGCCAGACACTGCAGACTGAGAGCATCCCTGAAGTCACTCCAGAAGAAGGGAGCTTTTCTTTTGATATCTAAAATTAATCCTCCAAAAAATCTAAAGAAAACATAGAAAAGCTCAAATTAATTAAGGTGGCACACGAAACTTTCTTCTACAGTATTGCTTCAACCACACCATAGAGAAGCTACTGTTCCTTGATCAAATGATACATACTCTTATGTTCCACCCTTCATAGAAAATGAGTTTATAGGAAGCCTGTCTTTGTAACTTCAACCAGGAAATTGTTGTGGATTTAAAAAAAACTAATTTCCATGTCTCTTTTATAAATTCTTCATCTAATCATCCAGACCCAAAAGTTCTGAACAGCTGCTTGCTCCTATGCACTAAATCAAACTGTTTATTACATGAAATAATTCTTTACATTTGTTTAATCAGAGAGCTATCACAGTGCCTATTTGCCCACACATTTATACACAGAGCTTCGCATTCTTTATTTGAGAACCTGCTCCTAAATACACTTGATGACTGAAATGAATATACGCTACCGTTTTTCAAGGACAAGAACTGTCATCTTTTGTCATTTACACTATGTCAAGTATAATCAAATATTTAGGAACAGACGCTCCCTTCCAAGATACCATAAAGCTAAAAGAAAATAACCCCTCAATGCTCTTTTTCTCACAGGCACACAATGTATCAGCTGCTGCTGAGAGAAAGAAGAAGGTGCAGTGCCACTACCTCCTAAATATTAAAGCAATTCTTCAAGCTGTCAATTAGCAGGCTCACTGGTGAGAGAAAAACTTCCAGACAGACTGGCCATCATCTCCTCTGCCCCAGTGTACACCAGTACTGCAGCTGAATCTTTAGCTTCGTGGAGACAGGAACAATATTTAAATATCAGGAGGCAGCAAAGTAAAAGAAACATCTATTGCCCAACTACACTGCACCAAGGCAGCCACTGACAGCTGATGCACTTACACCACACGGTATTAGATGAGAGAAAATAAGTATTCCCTGGGGCAAATTCTTCATTCTGATGTATATTGCAGCCACCAGGATAACCACAGCCTCAGGTACCAGGACATATCATGGCTTACTAAGGTAAAAAAGAAATGCTAGAGCTCCACAGCCCAGAAACTTTTAACTACAAAACAGCTGTAAGCATTCATAATATATGGCACAATACTAGACCAAATTTTCCTTCAGGCTGTACAAAACCAAGAAGCATTAATCAAGTTTAAGAGAGGTCTGCCCATTGTAAATACTAGAGAAAGGAGCCTGCAATAAATACAATGAGAAAACTCCAGCCCTCTTGCCCTCTCCTGCTCTCTGCAAACTAGCATGTGTTGTCCTCTTCAGCTACGTGGCACATGCAAATCAGGACAAATGCCTGAAAGGAATCATGTGCCAAGAGAGAACCAGACCCTTGTGATTCCTTTTCAACATCACTCCGAACACTCAAGACTTTGCATATGTTTTCACTAACTTTCCAGTGCGTTGCAGTTCTGGTCCAGAGTGTCCCCCAGGATGTTCCGCTTCCCCATGGGCTGCAGTTCCATTTGGCACCCCTGGGATCTTACGCTTCTCCTACCAGAAGGAAAAGATATTTCTCATGGGTTTTAGCACCGAAACATAATTTTAGTAGAAAAAAAATTTAAAAACAGGCTCTGAAAATTAAAAGCTTAAACATAAAAATTTTATTTTAAGATTCATCAACATAACCTCTTCATAAGCTGTAGAGGAGTTCTATTACCAGATAGTTAAAAGTAAAAAGAATTGTGATTCTGTGAAATTTAAAGAATTGGTCACAAAAAAATCTTGTATCAGAAAACATTTTAAAGAGTAACAAGCTTTGATCAATTCTCGCAATAAGCTTAGAACAAAAGCAAACCATAGCTATTTGGAATAACAAAGAATGCTTATGACCACTTATGCCTGAATTTAGTATCTTTAGATACAACTGCCTGTATTTATTCAGGAGAGAACTAGTACTGAACTAAACCAAATGTCATCACTATACTGTATGCTTGCAAGTCAAGGGTTCTCTTAAAGAAAATTAACCTAAAATAAAAAGAGCATGCAAAATATAGTGACTTTGCTATATGCTAAATTAATGAGACTTAAATCTACATAATAAAAATTCATCACAGCTTTTAAAAGTGTCTGAATTTTACACTGTACAAACCTGAGAGGGAACATTTTTAGGTGGTTCTATTCGAATTGTTGGGTCCCACTCTCCAGGAGGGAGAACAGTAACCTGATCAAGAAACTCATCAATTCCAGACACCAAGTCATTACGGTCTTTTGCTTTGTAAGCAACATCATGGAATACCTGTGAAAAATTGAGAAGTATGTGTGGGAGGGAAAAGAGATGGAAAAAGTAACTCTCTCTAAAATTTTTCCCAATGGCCTCTCTTCTCTAAAATAGAACACTCTTTGTAAAGCTCCCACTAAACAAACAATCGCAGCTTCAACTGAAAATAGCTTCTGGTACATAGTTCTCATAGAAGTTCCAGCTCCTACAGAAAAACATCCTTATGGCTGCTAAATATTCTAGAGATTTTACAGCTTAAACACAATTAAATCCACTGGAAAGCAACTGTGTAAATGGAATCTTACTGGTGAAGATATCTTCGCTTGTGAATATTGTTTCTCATTTTGTTATCTCCTTGCAGCAGCATAATCTGGGCTGTAACAGGATCGTGAAATGAACTAGAATGCTCTTTGTCATCACCAGAATGATTAGCCACATTTCGTCAGAAGGGTTAGAGACTCCCTATTACACCTCTTCAGTTTGTAAGAAACTGAACCATGAATAAAAATACCTCATCTGTCATTAGTGTTGCAATTGATCTTCCAATCTCATGGTATTGTTGGCCTTTACCCAGTGGTCCAAGAAGAATAAACAAAAATCTGCAAATAAAAGGTAAATTTGAAAAATTGTAAAGGACAGATGGTTGAAATTAACTGTAAATATTACAGAAATATTTATCTAAAATCTAGACTAGAAGAATCTCTCAGATAAACACTACATATAATCCACTTCAAGATCTTCACGCATGCATTTAAACATGAAGCTCTGCTTAGAAAAAAAATGTGAAAATAGCTTCCAAAAATATATCATAATCTTAACAGTCAGTCTTGATTGAAACTACCAAAACCTCCTTACATAACAAACCTTAACTTACATAATAAATGCATGCAATTATAATTTATATACAGAACACATTAATTTATTTAATTCCGTTAATTCAACAGAATGGTTATGGTTACATAAATTATTGCAATATTGGAGAAGTTAAATTAACCCAAATAAAAATAACGTTTAAATCATTTTTATTCCCATTAAGGCTCTGGAAAGTCTCTGTTTGAGGCTATAGGCAAGCGAAGTTTTATAACGTGCAAAGGATTGGTTTAAATGAAACAACTGAAATTTACAGTTTTGCTAAAATGCAAAAGACAATATTTTGATGTATATTCCTGAAATTTTTTTATATACACATTTCTGCAGAAAATCTTATTTGTCCTAATTTGTAACTATTTATTTTTATTTTGATCAAAAATCAAGAAACCTGTTCTTTTCCTTTTTGTGTTTTTTTTTTTTTTCTTGTGGGAATTTTAGGGGAGTTACAAGGAAAGGCTTTTTCCAAAGCTAATTCAGTCCCTCAATGTTCCTTATACACACGCAAAAACTAGAAAACATAAAAAAAGTCATATCCAAAGTAACTACAAAGTACAACTCAAAGAAAATGTTACTGTTTATCTGGTTAGAAGCAAGGATCTGAGTCTCAGCATTGCATTTCACAGCATAACAGGAGTGTCATATGTGAGTGTCCTCAGTGTCACAAACAACTGGAATACACTACTGCCTACTGATGGAATTCTACTTTTATAGAAACTAAAAGAGGGAAGGGGAAAGAGAGACAGAATACGTGTACAAACATACGCAAAAATTTAAAAAAAAAAGGGGCTACTGCAATAATAGTTAAGTCAGTGAACACAGACATGGGAGAATCACTTCGGAGTTTTGATCTGAATTGACCCCAGCAGGACACAATGTAACCACAGATCTATCCCAATGCTTTCTATTTGAATACAAGGTCTATTTTAGACATATTTTTTAAATACCTCATAATTTGTTTTCAGAACCGAAGTACTTCATCAGAAAAAGTTACAACTTGGAAAAAATTAATAAAAATTTATTGTTAAAAGTCACATTCCTTACTAAGCAAAGTAAATTTCTGAAGAAGTACAAACTTTTCGAAGAACATATTTACAGCATGTACTCCATCCATTCACTCACTATCCCTAGTCAACCAAATCACATAGTTTGCTTTTTGCCTTTTCTCAATTCCTTCTTCATTTTTTTCAGTTCTGTACATAATTATGCAGTATCACACAAGTAGTTTCAGTTCCAGATGAAATATTCTACAAAGCTGAATATTCCACCTTAGTATTTCATCTGGAGTAATACCAGTTTGTATAGGATAAACTGTGTGTTATAACCTACATTTCTACATCTGTGAAGCACACACTAACCAGCATGCGTCTGAATATACCCACACATCATTTACAGGATGAGTGGAAGGCTGCAGCTAAGAGATGTCTTTGCTAAAGAGCAGACCAAATTCCTAACTCAGTAAATGACAAAGCTGAGGATTACATCATCCTGTCTCCACAAGGTACTCGGGAAAACACAAAGCAAATTCAGCCCAACTGTACCTGGTTGGAATTGGAACTTCAGCCAGTCCTGTGAGCAGCACTGCAGGAGACAACCTAACAAAAGCCACAACAGCACGGTCCAGGAACTCGAGTTCACCAACTAAGATGTTTGATGCTTCAGCTCCAGGTGGTATCTTTTTCATGAAGTGTAGGTCAACCTGAGAAAAGTATATTAAATTAGAACCTAAAAGTTACTCACAGGGATTTTTTTTCCACCTGCTTTGTTGACAGAGACTTTCTGGTCAGTGCATTATAACCTTAGCTATTTCAGTTATGCAGTTCCACAGTTCTTGTCTGTTGAGTACTTTTTTTTTTTTTTTTAATAAAAATGTTTCTCTAAACCAAACAACTAGACATTACTTATTTGACTGATTTTTCTTGGAAACAAAGCACTGCAGAATTAATTTATGAAGACAACAAATCAAATTCAAAATACTTTTAAGAATATAGGATTAATTTCCCAGTAATGCTTTTTATCTATAATCATATGAGCATCAATACTTGATAACAATCATAACAGTAGAAGAAATTAAGACACTTTATTTTTCTGTAATTAACAATTCTGGAAATCATTAATTCATCACTCATAGTTGTTGTGTTATTATCTCACTGAGAAGAACACTAGATTCCACTACACACAATTTTCCTTTTTCTACTCTGAGATGCGTTTTTGTTTTCAGATTTAACAGAAGACAGTTGCCCTTCTGCTGAAAGTAACAGAAAAAAGGCTATCGTGAGCATTGACTGTCTCAAGAGCAAGAAGAAAAAATTTGGAATTTTAGGCAGCGATGTTGACTTTTGCAGGATGATAGAAAAACACAGAGAAACAGCTTCATCATGACATTGCTATAACAAGCTCAAGGTATTTGCGTAGGAACGTACAACTCTAGACTTTACTCTGTAACAAAGACTGACATGGAGTAATAAAGTATATCATGTATGTTTGATTTAATTATGCACCAGTATTGTCTACATTTCAAAATGCATGAATTTTGTCATTTGCTTTCCTTTTATTAATCTAAACACAACAACAGCAACCAAATCCAATATAAACTGTTAAAGTGGACCATTTTAATGTCTATCTTACAGCCATCTGTCAGTACTAGTTTGCATAGTTTTTGGTAATATTTAGAAAATTGTTTTCTTGCAAATGGCTCTGGCACTAAATCAGAATTCAGATATAACACAGTTGCCTGTGTAATGAAATCTTGGTTTGCTGAGATCACAAAGAGATATCTAGTGCTTCCCTAAGCTAAGATGACTAAACACCTCATAAAGTTAAAAAAGAACCAGATCAGCTTGGAAGGTTGGAGACCAAGTACTTTTTCAAGGTGAATTGAAAAAGTGAGGTAAATTTTGTTCTCCGCTCAAATCACAAAATAACTCTTCGGGATTAAATACATAACTAAGGTTCACTCTGCACCTAATTTTGGTGTCACAGGTTATTTGTTATTGAGAGGAAGAAAACAGTCTTTCAGGCATGTAAAAATGTGCATTCTGTGCTGAGTTTACTTTGTGAATGGATGGATTTAACATTTAAATGCATTTAACATTTAATAATTAATGTCATATATACAATATGCTACAATTGTGACATTGAAGTCCTCTAACATACAGATCACAAGATTCAAATTTGAAATAAACATTCTGTCTCCTGTCTACCAGAAAGTATTTCCAGATATTTCCTGTACTATTTATCAGCTTGAGATTCTAATATTGTCTAATATTGTTGGGTAGTGAAGAGAGGCCCATCAAAAGGGAAGTTGCTGGCAGATGAGCAAACACACCCAAACCCCAGGTGTAGCTTTCACTGCATAGTAAGAGTGGAGGTGGTCCTGGAGTGAATTTATGGTAGTGGCAGAAGCTGCATATTTTGAACACTTCATCTAACCTATGTTACATCTCTTATCCCAGAAGGTCTTTAGCTGGAGAGCCCTGATGTGCATCTCAATCTGCACCCTAACCTGAGTCACGTTCCTGACCTGACACTAAACAGTCCCAGCAAGCTCCAATTAAATATAAAACTAAATAATGCAGAGGCTATGGCCCACCAAGGCAACTCAAAGACTGAAGAGTGGTGGACATCTACCCTGAAACCAAACATAAATTGACTTGAAGACAAAAAAAAAATACCCAACATCCTTTCTTAGTAAAACATATTAATCAAATTCATTTATAAGCAGGGTCAACCAGCATTCAAAACAAGTCAGTTGCTTCACATGATATTTGAAGGACCAAACTCTGTCAGTATGGGACAGGGGTTTGATTCAGAAACAGTGTTTCCACGCAGAGCACAGGAATGTTGCCATGAGAAGGGATGTGAGTACAGTCTCTTCATACATTTTGTGTTTCAGGACAATTAAAGTTCCCTTCAGTGTTTGGCATAAAAAGAAGACATGAGCCAGGATGCAGTTCTTAAAGCATCACCCCCATTCTACTCAGACAGGAGGTAAAGTGGTGCCGTGACAGATCACCTCCACGCCACCCTGAGAACACAAAGTCCTGGTGGTGGCAGCAGAGGAAGAGGAGTGACACATTTACAAACAGTACAAACCATCTCTCTCTCCATGCTACTGAAGTATTTCAGTGCCTGTCTCACATTCTTCATAGATAGATACCAATACAATCAACAGTCTCAATACTACATCCAGATTAAGTCACCTTTTTGAATCAACTCCAAATTTGGAATATTAGAAGTAGCCCAAGGGAGACAGATTAGCAAGGAGAGAATATGCAAGGTAGTCAAAGGTGCTTTTTTTGTAGAAGATAAATGAAATTAATATCTGGAACAAAATTAGAGCAAGAAATCACAATACTCAAGAGAAAATTAGTGTACTGCTCTACTTTCCTCTCAATCTGTGCATATAATTCCAATTATAACCGTTGGGAGTTATTGCAATAGCACATTTCAAGGGGAAACTGCACTTATGCATCTTCAAAAGGATAAATTGATCTATTTAAAGTCAGTCAAAAAGAAAGGTACTAGATTACAATCCTTTACTGTTATTTCATTCCTCCTAACAAAAGTTGTTCCTTTTGTATTCCTGACATCCTTGTTGGTATCCATCACTCATGAGGTTAGCAAAAGATGAAATGCTGATTTCTTCTAGCTAGTTTAAATGGGAAGAGCTCTTTTGATCAGCAAAGCTGCAGCACTACAAAAATAATGAGTGAAGGATCAAATGATGCCGTTCCCATTCTTGTTTAATACAAACAGAACTGCAGTTAGACAACTGACTGGGATTTGAATCCTACAACACTCAAAGAAACTGGAGAAATGTTCAAGAAAAGCACTACTGAAGCTTACGTCATTCCCTTCACCTCTGTATAGCTTAATTTTGAATAGACAACTTTATTTATATTTTATATCCTTTACAAATTTTACATCATGGTGTTAGAACACTTGCCAAAACAATTAGCTTTACTTAAGACTTTAATATAAATATCATGAAACCAATATTATACTTGACTCTTCAAAGCATTATAATTTTAGTTGGAAATATTTTTAAAGGATTAACATTCAATTTTTAACAACCTGCCACTGTTTATAGATGTTCTTGCAGCCTCTATAGAAATGTGGTTCATAATACACCCCCAGCCAGCCTCCTTTTTTCTCATTGTCATTGACAGAAAGATCTGTTTTCCCTCTTACTTCGGCCAGATACGATTCATAGTCTGGAATGTTCAGTCAAAAATTCAAACGATGCAAATAGCTACTGCTGCTAGGAAATAAGTCTGGCACCAGATGGAGCAATCACATAACTCTACTTTTAGCTCAGCTGCACTAACATTAAAATTCAACAGATTCAAAGTGCTGTTCTTCACAATTTTGGTTTAAATCAGCGTTCTCAACTTACTCAACCTTTGTTGCATTAATGTGTCAGCTGAAGTCATCTATCCCTGTCAGGCCTGTCATCTGCATCCATTGTGACTGTCTTAGGTACATACAGACTTCTTAAACAAATTAGGATTCTCCTTCACATTAAAGCTGAGAAGCTGTTTGCTTCTCTTTGCTATCTAACATTGAACTGTCATTGCAATCCCCACTACTGAACACTTAACATCTTTTGTAAAGTGTACTGAAATATCTTGGCTTGCCAGAAGAATTAAGTTATAGGTTTACAGAAACACATTCTGTTTGAGACATCTGGAATGCACGAGTTCAGGTTATAAAAAGCATAGTTTGCATTCATGCATTGCTTCTACAAAAAGTAAAAATCTGAGGTAAATGTGAATTATAGGAATTCTGAATTACTGTCCTACTTAGATAATTTTCTGTTAATTTGAAAAATTTCCTCTACAAATATACACCTATGATACTAAATTTATCTGTGTTCCTAAACTGATTTCCTGTTACATTTAATTTAGAAAGAAAATGTAAGATTCTGTTTTGTCATACAGAAACTGTGCTGCAGTGCACACAAAACTTCAATGCTAAAGTAAAATCTACACTTTACAGCTTTTCCTGACTTGCATGGATTCATTTTATTTAATTTTAAATATCTGTTTGGTAGTCAGGAAGCTCTCTTCACCATCAGTGAACACTTACCTTGCTAAAGTCAACAGTGCTGTTTTCTCTGCTCACATCATTTTTGTTTTCAGTACAGGCTGGGGTAGCCTGTGGGGAAACAACCTGACCTGCTAAAAAAAGTATCATTATTACAGAATTCTAACAGTTCTCAAAATAAAGCAACATATAACAACACAATTATTAGAGATCTGCATACATTTCATATCATAGATACATGATGTACCTAAACATGGCATTTTAATTAAAAACTTATTTAGAATAGCACATTCTCAAAAGACAGAACATTCACCATGTGCAGTTCAGAACATAAGAAGGTAATTTAGAAAATGTAGAAGATACTGTTGGATATTAGAAGATAAACTTTCTATACCAATTAAAGCATACGATTCTTAAGATGTTACATTTGGGGAAAGTCCTGTCTTCACATAGCTTTTGTAAATAATGTGAGGAGCTGCCAATTTTGGGCAATGTCTGTCCACAAAAGCAATCCTCATTGACTTAAATAGGATTACGAATTTTTACAAAGTCACTCGTGTATATGAATGTTCTGATTATAATAACTACAAAAAACAACAGAAAAGTGGACTGGTATAAAAATAAATACGTTGGAAAATAACTGATTTATAAGCTAAGTATTGAAAAATGTGATTATGGACATGTATAAAACAAATGTTTCAGCAAACAAATTTTCAAAAAATTCCAGTGAGGATTTAGTAAAATATTTTAAAGAAGTTTTAAAAGTATCTCAAGATGAGAAGTGTTTAAACACACCTCAGTCTTGTGGGAACAAAGAGCAAGCCTCTTGACCAACCAAATTTTGCCAACAAAAGCTCAAAAAGAAAAACAGTCTAGTAACAAGCCTATGTCTTATAAAGCGTATTTCTACTTAATGCCAGCACTGCCCCTGCGCACCTCCAGAGCCACCGCGCGCACGCCGAGGGTGTGGGGCTGGCAGCAGGGCAGCACACGAACCCCACGGGGGCACAGGCCGTGCCCTGCTCGCCTTCACTCTTTCTCCCTCCGTGGCATGTCAGAAACCACACACGGCTCTGAACACCACAGTAAAGTACAAGAGAAAGTACCAAATATATGAGCCAACTATCTCTTACTGCCCTAACACATACCCAGGAATAACTACAGAGTCCAACTGGCCCGGAGTCAGCATCTCGTGCCCAGCATATATTTGTTTCCATAGCGAATAAAGTCTCTCATATGACTGAGAAATGATGATGTGAAAACATTGGTTCTGGTGAAAATCAACCTAAACTTGCACAGTAACAAAGACCATATGTTCATGATATTTGAAGATGAAGACAGTCAGGAAGTCCTAAACTAGGCACGTTGTCTGGGCAATTCCAAAAGCCACAGCGTGGCCCCTCACTCCGCTGTGACTCAGAACTGCAGCCCAGGCACGTCCTCAGCCACAGCCAGGACGCCGAGCACTCGGCAGGATCGAGCCCCAACAGGACCAGAGACTTGCAAGAGTACCCCAGCCACTGCCAAAATGCTGAAGTATCCAGTTTCTGGCACAGCTGAGCACTACAATATCCCTGACTAAGTCTGGTCATGAATTCCCAGCTGAAACACTTGCTGAAGGAAAATGCTGGTTTCCATGAAAATCAACATCTCATTTTCCCCTAGACAAATCTCCCATGACACAAAACAGGTTTTAGACTCTTGTGCTGCATCCTGGCAGCACAGAGAGAGATATTGAACTTTGATTAGGTAGCACAGTAGCAGAATGTTTAAAAATATATTGCTAGAAATCTTATTATTAAATGTATCTATCTTTAAATTGCAAGCATTTCCATTTTGCTCTCTGATTCAGGACAAGGACAGATCAAAATAAGAATAGAAATCAGGGCTTTTGTTCAGCTCTACAGTGAAATAAACAGAATGGCAAACAGACATGACAAGCATGTTAATCTAAGCAAGTAGAATAAAAATAAAGTCAGGATTAGAATTTACATATGACAAAAATAAAGGATTGATTTTAGAAAGCCACATATTAATGTAAATTAAAGGAATTCATATAAAAAGAGGCTATTAATTCCCAAATGTCACAGGAGACAACTTCTGCAAAACAGAAGCCAGAAATTATTACACATGCAAGGTATTTATAAACGGTCATTCAATTTGTCTGTTTTAATTAGAACTGAAAGAAAAACAGAGTTCCATAATTGTTACACCATCATCTTTACACTAGGCATTCCAGTGCACTACTTCACATTGTAATTCTTTTTCTGTATTGTATATTTAGCAGTTCTTGAATTATTTTTACAGGAATCATCCTGTATTATTACAGCTATTAAAAATAATTAATATTAATAAAAATTATATTTAAATTATATTTTATATTAAAATATTAATATAAAATTTTATTTGTTCTATTTTTATTAATGTGACCAAAAAAAAACCTTCCACTTATTCAAATAGAGAAGGCATTAAGTGCTCAGAGAAAGTTTGTCTTAACTTACTCTTAAAAAACTTTAATCTAGTAATATAAAACCCGCTGACTCTTCATTTTTTCCTTTTACACACTCCTCTATACCCTAGCATCTATGAGAAGGGAAATAGTTGTAATAATTACTCATACTAATATACATATTACATTATAAAGATGTTACAGGAAAGTAACAGATATAGTAGTTCATGATCTTTCTGTTGCTAATTAGGCATTTACACTCTTTTTTCTGGACCCAAAAATTCAAGAAAATGAGAGCAGAGATATCTGCCAGAGAAAAAAATATTGACTAACAAAGGAGTCAAAGCACAGACCACCTGTTTAAATACTGAAGTTTCAACATCATAATTGGAAGTGTCAAAAGCAATTAGCATAACAGTCCAGAGGACTTTCAAACATTGCGTCCACTTTTCTTTTAGGAGAAAAATATGTAAAGATGTACATATAAGGAAATAAAAGCCACTACCAGAAAGTATGTGAAGTTTTTAAGAATAGCATATGTTCTTTTTCTGTGCCAACAGAAGACCTCAAACTTTGATTTACCCATATGCTGGAATAATCTGAAAGAACACAAGTTTTACCTTGAGGCAGAAAGACATGTTTAAATAGCTCTACAACTTCAGACAGCTTTCTGGATCATGAAACAACAAGTTTGGGTTTTTCACTGTACAGAGTAACAATCAAAGATACAAGGGAGAGACAACAGGTAATCTCTTTTCACAAAAAACCACCAAAGTAACCCCAAACTCTGGCCAGATTTTAAACGTTTCTCATGGTTTATTACTTCTTTTGTTTGAGCTGAAAATATGGGGTTTAGGCTGCTAAGAATGGTGAAGGCATAAGCCATCAACTCCCTATGAAAGGGAATAAGAGCAGCAACAGCCTCACCATTCCACTCTTTCCTGTCTTCTCCTCACCAGTTCCATTTCAGCACTCCAAGCAAAATGGTTATTTACACGTTATATGGGGTAAATACAGAATTTTATTTTTCAAGAGTGCAATGTAGTATTTAGAGCCGTTATAAATCTGAGGTATCAATTTATCCTGCAGTCCACCTACATAAAGCATGTGAAGAGCCACGTTCTTTGAGAATTCATCAGAGCCATTCAGACAGTCTTAAGTATCAAATGCACAATGTGGTATAACTGAAATATCCAGGGTACATACAAAGGAATTTAATACGTAACAGATAAAACCATACTAAAATTGGTGTAACAGCTTTTCTAAGTAATAAAAAGCCAATATCAGCACAGTTTTAAAAATTGTATTTTAAAAACTGGCATATATAAAAAATAAGTGTCTTTTTCAGATAATGTGAAATTGCCAGAGTTTTGAATTGTGCAAGAATTCACACAAAAACCACTCTTTCATACAAAGTCAAGCCACTTATAAATCCAAATAAGGTCCACATTTGTCACAGTAATAGAAGTTTTCATTTGCAGATACAGTTTGGCATTTTTGAGATAGTTAGTCCTGGCAAATTTAAAAATAAATTAATCCCAGTAAATTAATGTCACATGTAACATAGTCTTCCTCCCTAAAATGTAGAACTCAAGACATTTAACTGTGGCTGTTGTGGTTATTAATCAAAATCCAAGATGTCTCTAGAATGTCAGTGACAAAAACAGAACAATGTAGTCAGATACAAATCACAGTTAATGGAAACAAACTGGATGCAACCAACACGTCAAAGGAAACTAAACCAGAAAAGAAGTTGCTTATTTTTCTAAACCATACATATTTCTTCCCACTAAGGAAAAAAAAATCCTGATTTTCAAACTTCTTCAGTCTTCAGACTTTTCACTGCAACTAGTCATCAATTTTCCAAATCTAAATGGACAACACTGTCCAGATCAAAACTCGAAGATTGAAAAACAATGCTTTCTTAAGTATATGATAAAATTCTAATATAACAGAGCAGTGACAGCATCTCTGCAGGCTGAATTGTGTGTATGCCTTTAGGCCTCTTGATGAACAACATTTTTAATCGGTGGGGAACCACGTCTCTCCCATTGTACCTCCATAACTACAAGGAGATTCGTTGTTCACTAATGATATGCAATTTAAGAGGATGAGGAAGAAATCACTTTAGCTATTTTTCTAATGCTAGGCCTTAACATCTCAAGCATAATTCAGATGAAGTCATGCAGTATAAACTAAAATACTGTGATTTGCAGTTTTATAAAGTGATGTAAGAAAATAAACTTATAAAGAAATGGCACTGTCCCCCCACCAAAACAACAAATTCCACACAAACTTCTCTTAAGTGTGCCACAGCTCCAGACAAAGACCTGAGGTATTTTTTAAAATCACCATAGCAAGAAGTTGCATGCTGACAAGAAGTTGAGATGAAGACATGGGTGTACATTTGAAATGATCTGAAGCCCAAGCAAGAATAGGTATTTATACTACCTCTGAACCTTCAGGGAGTTTACAGAACCCAAAGGATAGGAGATGAGGAAGATACAGAGATGAGATGAGCCTGTTAGAGACAGACACAACAAAGACAGAGCAAAATAAAGAAATACAAAGATGAATGATACAGTTTTATACAATACAGATTACACATTTTATCATGGGTACAAGGAAATGTGGAGAAAGAAAGAATAAATATCAGATGAAAATGTTCATAAATACAAGTTATATTTTAGGAGTATAAAAACCTGTGGAAAATACAACCTGATTAAAATATATACATTTGAGAAGACTCTAAAACAAGAAATAGTTAATTCTACCTTAAATTAGCTAGTGCTCTATCTTTGAGTTTGCCTTCTCTTCAAGGTAAGCTGAAGCAAATTCACCTGATCCAGATCCAATACTTCAGAAAACTTGTGTGTATATCACTGGCATCGGTTGCAGCTTACTCCCAAAATGAAAGTACATGGTCACGTACTTAGGAATGCCTCCCCACCCTTTCCATGTGGATCTAGGTAATATCCACCTTTCTCCATAGTACTGACATGAAAGATGCACATGCTGTAAACTCGCTCTGAGTTACGGCATAAATCCTTGAACTGACCTTTAGGAGAGATTGGGAAACTGGAGAAGGTAACTAACACCATAACATAAGTGGGAATTTTGACACTCCAGGATACCAAACGATGCTATCCCAAATTAGGACAAGCATGGGCTCCAGTACTTCTGCTTGTGCTCATACTGCCACAAAACAATGAAGTCCAAACCAGCCCATCATATTAATTGAAATAACTGGAAAAAGGCTTAAAAAAGAACATGCCAAAATGAACAGTTTCAGCAGCTTATGCCAGTAACTCCAGAGATCCCAAATTTAATATGCCATTGCATTCTTCAAGCTCTTCAGAATACCGATAAACCTCTCCTTGGAATTTCATAATTTCTCAGAATCAGACATGATGTGTGGTGTAACCCAATTTTTACACTAGTAACATGCCCGCTCTGAAGTAAAAGGAGAAGCTGTTATAAATGGCATAAGTATGGAATGGAAAACAGGCAGAAGATCATGTTATTGTGGATAAAGAACACTTCAGCAAGTTGCATGAAAATACAAGTAACTTAGCCTGCCATACTCCTCTCCCAAGTTCCTTCCTCTTGGACTTTAATCAGTATAAGGTCTGCTAGATTTCATTTGAGACAGATCTATATACATATATATATATGCACAGATACATATATATACAAAAAACACCTAGACAAAAAGTGAAATAGCGAGTCAAAACCCCTGAATGTTTATATGATGAAAGCTTCTTTTGCTAACTACATTTTCATAGAATCAGTTATTTTTTTCATGCCACACATGCTTAAACTCTGAATTTCAGAACCCCTTTTATAAAAGGGGAAAGGTTTATGAAATTATTTTAGCTTTCCTCTAACAATAGAGAGGTGTCATATATTTGCAGTTGTCTTTGGCTTTTTAGACCATGTCATAGGAATTTACAAATACAGCTCTGAGGTATCAGAGTGTCAAACCTACCCATCTCAACAGAAACAGGTTAAATTGCTTTATAAAACAAACTTTCTAAAGATGATTTAACAATGAAAAACATTCCTATTTTTACCTGTCTTTTACAGTACTTATGCTAAAATCACTTGCCACTCTCTATTTTGGGTATTTGATGTCAAATTAGCCTATAAAAAAAAAATCATCTTTCCTGCTCTTATGCCAAATTTGACTGTCGTTTTTTATTGGAACATCAAAAGCAGGCTTTTTAATTCTCACAGTTTTGATGCCTAATGAAAAGTGAAAGTTAAACACAGCATGGCAGCATTAAAAATGCATGGTAAATCCATAGCACCCTGACATCTTAGCCCTGCAGAGGATGTGAAGAAAAGCCATTGTAAACAAAAGATAATACTACTAAATACAAAGCAAATTAATTAGATGGCCTGACAGACTCATAAACAAAGTAAAATGGAGGGAGAACATATGTACAACTATCTTCCAGCAAAGATATCACAATGGCCTGTCAGTGGTGCTGCCATATATGGAATTAATTTATGTATTCATTTTCAGACTTTGCTCCTGAACATCTGAAAATTGACACATTGATAAGCTACTTGGACAAGGAAGGGGTTTTGGATCCTCAGCTGTACCACATAACTCACATATCAGGGACTAAGGGCTCTGAATCACCTATTTTACAATCAACAGACCGCTAAGAATTGTTTCCAGCTGAACTGTCTAACACTAACCCCAAATTTGACCAAAGCGAGAACTTCCTTTTGTGTAGAAAAGGTGTCCGAGTTCCCCTGTCTCATTTCAGCCGGAACAAACAAGTGGCCCTTCCAAAGCTCCTGGCATATGCTCTTTATGAAAACTCCTGTCTCTGATAGGGGTGCACTGGGCTGGGAGTTCATCAGCAGTACCTGAGATGATCTGTGTCTCTCCTCGCAGTCTTCTAGGAATTAAGCTCATCATCCGGAAAGTAAAAGTGACAATATTTTGATTCCCTCTTTTTATTAAAAGGAGA
The DNA here is from genome assembly GCA_013397755.1 of Cnemophilus loriae. Classification (NCBI taxonomy): domain Eukaryota; kingdom Metazoa; phylum Chordata; class Aves; order Passeriformes; family Corvidae; genus Cnemophilus; species Cnemophilus loriae. Next base: position 839,525 of record VZTF01008849.1, read on the forward strand.
GAAAAATACCACTACTGATGGCAATATAAGAAACATTTTACCTTCATACATTCTACACAGTGTTTGTGGACAAATGGGAATAAGCAGATTAAAATGATGCCTTGAATGCATTTTACCAGTTTGTCCTCAGGAAACAAGATGTGCCTTACAGCACACTTTTGGACAATAATATAAGTTGTTTATATCCCTTAATTTTTCTTTCTTTTACCCATATTTAGCTTTTGCTTTTACATGATTAAAAGTTATATTTTAACAGCTCATTTTTATATTACTAAGAGCAGCTTGTACAGACACTCCATGGCAATCTAAAACAAAACATATAGCTGAGTGAGCATAACACCATAGCTGAACTCCAGCATTTGGGTCATGAGGCACTGGCAGAAAAAATGATCAGAAACCTCACTGCTACCCCTGGTCAAGCTTCTAAGAACAGCAGAGTTCTTGACAGCTGAGCATTTCAGTGCAGATTCCTGCATAATTTACACACCACGTACTATGGCAAGTTACACAGGCTGAGGAAATAACTAAGAGCATGCCACAAGAGGTACAGTTAACGTACCTGAAACTAGGCAGCTCTCCAGAATTCTCTCCTTACCTGCTTTTTAAATCTTGGAGTGCTCGGGCAATAGCTGCCACTCAGACTTGTAAGCTGCTTATTTGCTGTTGTCTTGAACAGAGAAAAAAATTCTAGTTCCTTTTAAAACAAGAAATTTAGACTAGACTTTCCTTTTCTAAAGCTAATACTAATTTCAATGCAATTCAGGCAATAAATTAGGATTCAGACTTGGAATGGACAATAAGAGAAACACTTAAAATAAACAAATCCTTGTTTTTTATCACAGGGCCATCATCGATTTTGAGAAGGTCAATGCAGGAGACTGCCAAACGTGCATTAGCACTTAAAGGACGCAAGTAGAAGAGAAGTGCTTCAAATTGATTAAAAAACATCTCTGTCGGAAAAGTTCATGCTTAGAACTTTTCACTGTAATTTAGACAGAAATCTGATATTCTTTCACATAAGCATCTCTAAAATTATTGAATCTCTCTAGGTTATTCTATTTTTTACGCACATATATAATTTCTATTATGTCTATTGGTGCATTTAATTTAAATTAACACAATAAAAGTGACTAAGAGGTTTGTTTTAGCAGGTCAGAGTACTCTGAGACATTTCTATACAAGCACATGAACTGTGGATTCAGCATTTTTTCATCTTGCAAAATAGGGACAGACAAATGAAAAACTGTAAGAATATGTCTCCCTACTTAGAGAATCACTTAATCACTGAGTATATAAAATTAGTGTGTTTAATATGGACTTAGATGCTGTCCTGAAGAGAATTCAATTTTGGGAGGAATTTAGGAAGAGCTAGGAAGTTTGCCAGAAGAAACTTGGGCAAAATAAGATGTTTCTGGAGAGAATTACTGCATCAGTTCCATTAACAGACACAAAAAGTTACTGAAATTGAGCTCACGATAATTTCACAGCTTGCCCTGAGGGTTCTTTTTAAGGCAACTAATGCCTATTTGTTGTATAAGATCTAGTGCAAAAAGCTTAATGGAATGCAAGCTGTCATCTTACATCCTGTGGAAATTGAGGAACAGGATCATTATATCATTAACTTTCTCTAGTGTCTCCTGAATATTTGTTTAAAGTCATCAGCAAAAGCTGTATAAATCATCAAGAAAGTTGCCTTAAAAAGGATGGACACTCATCCTTCTTGCTTTTACTCTTGTGCATCCATATGCATAATCCCACATGTCTTAGTAAATATTATTTTTTCCTTACTCTTAAAATGATATTTTGACATAATTAATGTTTCTATTTAATATCCTCATCAGATTAAATTATACGTTGCCTTTCAGGTCTGAGAATCTTCCCCAGGGAAGCATCTAGATTTAGATCTCTTAAAATTTTATATGGCAATGATTGAAGCACAAGCTTCTTCCTTGAAATCAAGTTAACCTTTATATCAACAGCCCTATCTTTCCAGATCAGCCACAGGACTACTCTTTGCCCTTCTGTCCTATTCCCCAGAGCACACAGATTCCTCTTGCAGTCCTGACCTTCCCTGTGCTATGGCTGTTTCCTCACTCCCCACTTCCCAACGTGATAGGGGAGCTCAGTAGGGCTCTGAAACGGTGTGACAGCAGAAGGGGCTGAGATTTCACTACAGTTAAGGTGATTTCTGGAATACGAGTTAACTGAAAAATATTTGCAAAATTTGGCTGCAGATTTCATAATACAGACCTTTGTTTATGCAAATAAGGAAATTATAATGAAATGATCTTTCATTATAATGACCTGCAACAATACCACAACTTGCAGTGTCTTCTGTAAAAGCAAGAAAAACAAAAGTTATGCCAATATTTTACTCTAGAACTATTCTACAAACATTTTTCATTTGCATTACCCTGATTTTCCCAAAAGAGATTTTCTGAAAGAACAAGGTACAGCTCTTGTGACATCTCTCCAACAGTGTCATCTTAAAAATGTTTGCCTCATTTTTCAACCCCTCAGACTCACCTATAAAATCTGAAGCAGCAGTTGAACTCTAGCTAATGCACACACTGTTGTAGACTTAGAAAGTATTTCAACAATCCACTACATGCTAAATAAATAGGTTCTGGATAGTCATCAGAAGTCAAAATTAGTCCTACCACCTTCCTGGCACTGATGGAGCCTGTCCACGGTTGAGAGCAACCCTGTGCAAAGACACTCAATCTCAGTCTGAGGGATTGCAGACAGCACCTGAAGCATACCTAAGCTGAGCTGCACTGGCAATAACGTGCCATGCCAGTTACCCAGGATGGTGTGGCACACTAGCACAACTTCCAACACCTCAGCGAGTTCCCTTGAATACCTCTGCCCAGCCCTGAACTGTGCAAGATACCCAAATCTCAAATTTAAGCAGGTATATTTCTGAATGCATAAGAGGAGCCACTCTCATGCAAAAAGTACCATTTTTACAGGGTAGCTTTTCAGAGCAGAATCACGCTGTTAAGATCCGGGTACAAAGCACATGCAATACCAAACAGGCAGATGTTATTGAAGGCTCAAAATGCAAAATAAAGCATTACCATTTTTATCCATGGAATGGGGCTCAGACTGCTTCTTTCCAATATCAGCAAAGGATCTTACAATTGGGATCCTGTTGCTCAGCTTCTTCTGGTTCTGATGGTGATGCTGTTTCAGTAATGCCTCGTGCACTCTGTGACGAACATCCTCACTGAGCTGCCCAGAACCCACCTGCTGGTCCAGAATCATATCTGAAAATATATACATAAACATAATAAAAGAGGGGAAAGAGGAAGCATTTTATCTTTTAAATTGCAGTAATAATGATTATTACCCTATACGGTTACAAATCAAAATCACCAGTTCCTTTAATGCAACAGAATTCAATATAAGTTTTATCTAGAAGTGTTTCACTCTCGGAGCGAAAGAGACAGGGGAAGGGCAGGGAGAAAAGGATGCTTTTAATATAAAAAAACCCTCAAAAAATTATGCAGTTCACAAATTAAGGTCACCTATGCAACGACTTTGAAGTCAGTCCTTAAGCACTCCCATACACATCATATTTAAATCCAGGGTTATGATGTGTATAAGATGTCTTTTTTTTCCAAATAACCCCTCTTCTATTTCCTACAAAGGATGGCATGCTGTGAAGAAAACTTTTTTATTCCCTTTGTACTTACCACAGGAGATCACAGTCTAAATCTTTCTTTCTTGTAACTATAATTACAATATTTTTGGTGCATTTTAAGGAAAGTTCAGGTAAGACAACACAAAAAATTTGCTGCATTATTTGTTGATACCTAATACAATGTATTTCTACTGCCAGATGTATATGTTCCTGCAAGAGGATAATTTCAAGGAGGTGAGAGTGAAACTGATCCCCCTGTTAAGAAATTACAACCGTTTTTGCAGTTGACAGCAGACAATAGTCCTTTGTATTCATATTCAACACTATTCGTACATACACAGGCGTTCCTCTAGGAAGGTGACACAGCCCAGTGAGGCGCTTTTACACCAAAGCACACAGAATGGGCAAAAACCAGGAGGAGCTGGAAGCTACAGTGCTGCTAGAAAGTTATGGCCTTATTGCCATTACTGGCATTACCCTGATTTTCTTCGTGGGGCAAATTCCATGGTTGGAGTGTGGCTATCGATGGCTACAGGGTGTTCGTAAGAGACAGCAAAGGAAGGAGAGGCTGAGGGGTTGCCCTCTACATCCAGACAGGGATCAAGCATGAGCAGATGTCTCTGAAGAACAGCCATGAGCAAGTAGAAAGACTGGGGGTAAAAATCAGAGACAGAGGCAACAAAGGGAACTTCACAGTTGTGTTCTACAGGACAGTGAGCCGATCAAGGGCAGCTTGTGGATGAAGTCATCCTGCTCCAGCTGCAGGAAGCATCACGCACGCAAGCTCCAGGCTGAGAGAAGTGGGATTGTTAAGCCTGGGAAAGAGAAGGATTTGGGGTGACCTAATTCCAGCCTTCCAGTGCCTAAAGGGAACTTACACGAAAGATGGAGCAAGACTGTTTACAAGGGCACATAGTGACAGGACAAAGGGTAATGGATTTAAATTAAGAGTAGTTTTAGATTATTAGGAAAAAATTCTTTAGTGGGAGGGTGGTGAGGAACTGGAACAGATTGCCCAGGGAAATTGTGGATGCCACATCCCTGGAGGTGTTCCAGGCCAGGTTGCATGGGGCTCTGAGCAACCTGGTCTACTTAAAGGTGTCCCTGCCTACAGTAGGGTGTTGGAACTAGATGATCTTTAAGGTACCCTTCCAACTCACACCACCCTATGATTCCATGATACGCATTATGTGTTTCAAATGAGAAAGAATTGTTGAGAATTTCATGGGACTTTTTTAAAAATTATTATTTGGGGAAATACTGCTACCAACAGTAATGATGCTTTACAGAAAAATAAAGGGAAAAAAAAGTCTGTATCAAAGCATGTATAACAGCATTTAAGTACACACTGCCCTTGTATGTCAATTGGAAGAAACTGTACTGCACAAAAATAGTGATATAATAAGCTGAGTCCAAAACTCCTTGTACTGAAAATCCAGACAGCTCATGATTCTGTGCTGGAGTCAGATTAGTATCTGGCAGTAAACTCACTGGAAAAGCAAGCAGAGCAAGAAAAATAAAAAGCAGATGCATCATCAGTAGAGACATAATTTGTCATATCTTTGATAATGGCCAAGAGCAATAGAAGAGAGATGATAAAAGGCATTAAATAACTATGCTGGTTAAAAGCAGAGTTTAATTGCTAACAGTCACCTATGCACTGTATATACACTTAAAATACACAGGTTTTTCTGAAGTTCTCAATATCAGCATAACAAGCCACAGACCTGCTTGAGAGCTGAACAAGAAACACGCATGTTTCACTTGCCGTGAAGAGGCTACCAACCAACCTACATCTCCACAGTGACACACACAAAAAGACAAGGATAGGGTCCAGGTAAATTCAGCTGCCAACAGATGTGACCACGAGCGATGTATCCAGACCTTTGCAATGAAGAATCATGCAGAGGTTTTCAATGTTGTACTGGATGCCCTCCAGCAACTACATCCTGTGCAGTATCAACAACAGGGCTGACCAAACAGCTCATACTGAGGAGTAATGTTGCCTCATATTGCACCCAAATGAATAAACTCCATCTTCAGGGTGCTTCACCTCAGCCTGAAGGGAACTTTTATCTCCAGGGTTAATTCAAACACCATCAGGTCAGTTACCTCTGCACTCCCAGTCTAGACAGAGGGCTTTTTATCACACTCTCTCTCAGAGAGAGAGGCATAGCAGCAAGATACATGACAGAAAGCCAAAGGAGAGGGTAACACAAGTTCGAGGAAAGTCTTCAGTAGAATATTTTAAGGAGACAAGAATTTGCAACACATGAAAAATGGAAACCAGTCTCCTGCTCCAAGAAAAATATTTATTTTCCTCCTCTATTGCCTTTTGAGACACACCTCTGCCCTAAGGATATGACTATCTTTCCTTTAGACACCCTTAGTACATGAATTTGCATGTTACAATTCATAAAACAGATCAGTACTTTCTGTAACATGACAGAGGAGCTTCAAAGGAAAAAAATAAATAATAAATAATAAATTTATAACTCAGGGCATCTGGGCTAAAGCACAATTCAAACTATCCTCTGTTCTTTCCTTTTTAACTCTGACGAAAAAAATACAAACTGTATAAGGTGCAAAACCAAATATTAACTTCTTTGAATTGATCTAAGAAATCAAAAAGAAGAGCTGAAAAAAGGATTCCTCTAGAACAGGTAAATTTTGGGTTGTGGTCATCCCCTCGCTTACAGATCAGCAGAACTCTACTTGTATGGTGTCGTTCCTGGAATAACAGCATTTTACACATTAAATATTAAAATATATTAACTGCTGAGGATGATTTCAATATTTAAGATTATCCATTTAAAAGAGAAAATTATAGGGAAAAGAAAACCAAATCCCTATCCTCTTCCTTTCCCTAGATTCCCTGCTAGACTTGTTAATAGCCATGGAAGCCACAGAGTTGGTGCCAGTGTGGTGACTAATAATTTTTATTTCCTGCCAGAGAGAAGAAAGTGGCTTACCTCGAATTTTTTGGGTTTTTATAACAACTTCCCTTTTACTGTAGCACTGCTACCACATGCAAAAAAGGAAGATGCATTCAGTTTTGGAAATAGTGAAGATGTGCTTTCTTGCCTTGATATTTCTCTCCAGTTTTCATCCTTTTAACATAGATCCAGTTGCAGTAGTAGCTGCAGGAACTTAAACACAGTCAAATTTCTGACAGACTGCTGTATTTTGACCCTTTTTCAAGCCCTGGACAGATTTGAGCAGGAGTAAGAAAGACTGTGTCCATCCACCCCTATCATTATGGGATCCCTTTTCCATTTCTTCCCAATCTTCTCAAAATATTCTTTAAAAGCCCAAGTCTCTGCAATACCAGTAACACCCCTGATTGCAAAGACAGTCTTGAAAACAAGAGCAGCATGGTTAAAGTCCAAGAGTAAATGGCCAAAAGGAGCATTTTAAACATTTAATTTTCAAAATACACTGTAATTCCTTAATCCTGTGAGTAGAAGAGCCTGCATGCTCACATCGTTTGAAGTTGTACGTATTTCCAAAGCCCTGGTCTTCACTTTTGTATCTAGAACAGGCAGCCATTTCTTCAGACTCCATAGGATGAAAAGGAATAAAGAAGCTTTGTTTTCAAGAATTTTCCTCCTTAATGCCCTTTTAAATTCTGCACAGTCCCTTTCTAGCCAGAGACATGGCTTACCATTCCATTTTTCAAGGATGCTTCACCACCATATGAAGCTTTCAGAAGGATGTAACCTGTGGAATATCCACCAGCACAGTGTTATCCATCTATTAAATGTCCACACCATTAAATTTCTGCTGACATGAAGTACACTGAAGTAGCAAGTTTCTTCAGTAAGGAATCTTGGTTGATACTGGAACCATGAAATCACTTTTCAAGCTGTTAAAGACACATATTCTCCCTGACCTGGTCATTTAAAAGAATTCAAAGAAACGTGGGGTTTCATATAATTTCAAGAACTTTTCTCCATTCAGACTCAGTTACAATACATCGTCTATAAAAAATTAATTTTGTGAGTAAATGTGAGCAATGTGAGTACTTTAACAAGCTATTACAGTAACTCAACTATAACTCATCACCACCTGTGAACAATTTACCCAGGCTGTGAATTACAGTACTGGGGTGCAGACAATTTGTATCAGTTCAAATGCAGCGTGGCTCATGTGTGATCCAGCAAAGAAAATTCCACCTGTTCCACCTCTAGAGTCAGCAAGGATGCAAAAGCAGGCTGGCTGCTTCCACTCACTCTGGAGGTGTCTGTTACACACTGCAGCTTTGCACAGAAACACGTGGCCAGACCCATGTGGAGTCCCCACAGGTCCAGCAAACGGACAATAAAGAAATCCTCAAGTATGGCCACAGCTTGTTTCCCACTGCACCAGGTTCACAGTGTGCTCATCACCTCATGTGCAACACTACACAGAATGTTCAGGTGAAACATAGAATAAATTTATAGAAAACATACTACAGTATGGGGGTTTTTGTACCAAAATACCTGTTAAGTCCAAAAATAAATTGCTGGGCTCATATTCCCCTGATGTAGGTTGGCACTGACAGTTTACAGCAGAAACTGAATTCAGTATATACCAGCAAGGGTGCTGGCATTCACACTTCCAAATTTTATAACTGTACAGTTGCAGGACAAAATGAGAGATTAATGACAAAATATAAAACACACAGGCTTTTGTGTGCATCTCGATTGCAGTGATAGCTGACTACAAAACCTAATTTAAAAGCCAAAGCTTTTCTGGCTTGTGGTCGTTGCCCTTAAAGACAGGGAAGAAAAACCAAGTAACCGTAATGCATGGCTTTTTGGAAGACAATCAGTTGGAACACTGTCCTTTATCTCAACTAAAGAGGAACCCAAATACATCCTTCCCTAGTGAGTCAGGCAGGAGGAGCAATACAAACCCAACAATTAGGATTCCTGGGCTGCACTTACGAACCAAGACCCATTTGCATCATTTACAATGGTGATTATAAACAAGCTATCTAAGCCAGCAGATTTAGCCGCTCATCCAAGAGGGCAGAGCATTCCAGTGCTCCGAGACACAAATTCTATTTCCAGCTTTACCTGAAATTATTAGGTTCAATTCTTCAGTTAAAATACTTGAAAAAGGAAAGAAAGAATGAAAAATGTCTGCTTTTTAAAATAACAGCATGTAATTTTACTGAGAAAGAAGAGCAAATATTTCACAAAACTGTAAATCGAAGAGACAAGGCCAAAATTCCCAGCTTGCGGTTCAGAACTGCAGGCACAGTGGATGCCTCATAAAAAAATAAATTTTTCAAGCTGAGATTGACTTGTGCAATCTAAAAAGATTCCCACATTTGTGGTTAACATGGGAAAACACAAAACAACAAAAAAAAGACATGCTATGTAGAAGTTGATACAAGATCTACAATTTACCCACAGACAAAGGAGCAAAACCTGATAGTTTCTCTGTAGAGGTTATTACCACATGCTAAGCTGAAAATAAAGCAAACAAATGTAGAAACCTGGGTAAGTGAGAAGGTGAAAGCTGAACAAAAGACAGGTGTAGGGTCAAACAGAGAAGCAGACTACTCACAGGCAATCCCACGCTTTATTACAGTGTTTGTAATAAAAGTTAAATGTACCATAAAAGCACTGTCAGAAACAAAACACAATGTGAGCGCTGCAGATGAAACAAAAGGCTCCAGTGAAATAAAATCTCAACTTGAGCCAGTTAAAATATGTCATTATTATGGAGCAATATAGCTTAAAGCAAACAAAGGCAAAAGAATACTTGTTCAGATTGAAAGCTTAACATGATATTAACTAAATCAATAAAATTGCACACTTGGGATGTAATGCCCTGAGTTGCTGAGCACAGAGTCCAGTGACCTCAATCACAAGATTAAGCTGTTACACAGATTGAAAATTTGATCGTGAGGATCATACAAAAGACTGCATGGGAAAAAACACTCAGATCTTGGGATTGGAAAGCAAGGGCAGATTTAAAATGTAATTTTAAAAAGAAACCATTATTACAATTAAACCATTTTAAATAAATGGGAATATTTCAAATATGTGCAAGTCACCAAAGATCCACTGTGCAACAGAGGCCACAGTTTGTATTTGACAAGGTCTGACATTTGTTCACGGAACACTCTGCACAACTACAAGAATATGCAAGTTCTGTGGCTCATGCTGTAAAGAGAGTATTGCCATTAAAGGCTGGACTGAATAGTTTTTGAACCAAACAACAGAAAATGGCATCATATGTTAAACAGAGGAACCTTTTGGGTTCATTCAGTGGTTATAATCAAAAAACCAGATGGTAATCTGAGAATCTACATGGTTTCAAAGGAACTAAATGAAAATATCAAAAGAGAACATTTTCATCTGCCAACTTGAACAACACAGTGAAGCTGCTCTCTAATGGTACAGCCAGATTCTGGCAAATATCTCCTCAAGAGAAGTTCCAAAATAAATTGTTTTGATTACATAGATTTTTCAGACTTCCTTTTAGCATATGTTCTATACAGAAGCGATCGATAAAATATTACTACATAATGTTCAAAGGAATTCCTTGCGCATGGAGTGCTAACTTACTGATATAGGAGTTACTGCAAAGACATATGAAAAAATAACGTCACGTATTAGAAATAGTAATAACTTCCCTAAAATACGTTTAATAAAAATTGCGTTTTTAAGCAGGATAAAGTTCAGCAGAGGAACTGAGCTCTTTTCTAGAGAAGCAAAATCCATCTTATAAGAATTAAGAACAATTTGAGAAAATTCAGGAACAACCACGCTGTTCTGATGCACGATGACAGTGTTGGAAATTTATCTCAGAAGTCTCTTTTATAATAAGGTGCTGTCTGTGAATTCATCATAGGTATGAATAAGCTCTTTTGCAACAATGGAAATTGTGTGCCTGTCCAAAGACACATACAGTCTTGTTGATGAAGTAATTTTTTAATATGACAGTTGGAATGAAAAAGACCTAATAGAGAATGCACACGCTGGAATAGAGGATGATTTAAAAATTCTCACCACATAAACAGTACCAAAATATTTTTATGCAGAACTGTCAGAGTTTCCAGGGATAAAATACAAAATGTTCTGGAAACCATGCAAACATTACAAAAGGTGGCTTTCATCTGTAGCTATTACCACAAGCCCATTAATATTTTAAAATACAGACTTTAATAATAGAAATTCTCAAGGGCTGAGAGCTAAGAGTTTAGTGCCTTAGTGAGTAAGTGTTTATAGATTAAAAGCCTTGACTAAAACAAATAGGAATTCTTAGTCTCAATTTAGAATAAAGCTTAAGTATACCTCTTTCAAGGATATGAAGACTGGCATGCATTAATAGAAATGTAATTTGATACTGGAATATAGCCCAGATAGCGAGACATTACCAATAAATACACAGCACACATTTCTCACTAACAAAGCATTAAGGCAAGTAAGAAGAAAGTACATGTACACAAATAATGTATTTGTTATCAAAAAATGATGCATTATAGCAATGCAGTAAAATTATCAAAAGATTGCATTAAAAAAACAAAACCCTAAACTATGAATCAGAAGCAGAAGAATCAAATTTAATTCAGGAGTAGCCCTTAAAACCGTAGGGCATAACCTCTTTTCACAAACTCTCCTAAAGGTGGTATGCACTGTAACAATGATACAAAACCAAAAGTGACGGCCAGGACTGCTGGACAAGCCTGGCACAAGGATGGCTAGCAAGCCAAATAACAAGAGCTGAATGTTAAAAAAAAATTGAAGCCAACAGGTAAGAGCAACCATTTCCTTAAATTCTAAAGTGTCGGGAACGTCAGATATAACTGGAATACACGTCAGTTCCTGGTGAAAACAGCATTTCCATTGTATAGCACAAGATAAGTAGGATTATAACTACTGACAGGGAATAGCAACCGACTGGAACAGACAATAAAGGATTTCCTGAGAGGTACCAGTTCTGCCTAATCTTCAGGTCCAGCAGTCACTTCTATGTAAAAAGAACTGCCTGTCATATTATTCGGAATTATCACATTTCTAAGATACCTAGCACACAGGCCTTGGTGGTGTGCTTGTTACCACTACTATCAGTCTTTCCTTCTCGCAGCGCTGCCTACTGTGTGCCACACTCTTTGTAACATTCTCTAATCACTGTAGACCAGGAATTACACACACAGCATTAAAGTAACAAATTACAATGGAACTTGATTGAAGAAAATGAAAACAGCATTGCTACTGCACAAATAATATTAACAGAGAAAAGCAACCAGAGTAGCAACTTTATTTCTTGAGAAAATAAAAAAAAAAAATCTCTTCAAAGAAATCTGACAGAACGTGAGTAATTTATTGAATGATTCACTTGCCTGAAGCACCTGCTGCAAAGCTTTTTTAAAAAGAATAGCTCATTGCTTATTGAATCTGCAGAGGAGGAAAAATATAATCATCTCTCTCAGACAAAGCGCAACCCATGCAAGCCTTATCATGTGTCAGGTCACCTTATCAGAAAGGGATGCCTATCACTTCAAGCAAATAATACAACAAATAAAATGCACCCAAATCTGCCACAGCAGGTACTTTTTAAATGAAAATGGTACATGCCAATTAATGAAAGTCATCCTAAAGCCTCTTCTCAGAAGAAATAAGTTTTCCTAATCAACAAACCAAGATAAACCACAACTAGGGCTTACTTAAAAAAGTGTGAGGGTAACTCCCCAAATTCTCCACTGAAGGACAACTTACATCTGTGGCCAGTTTCAACATTAGTATTACGAATACTCATATTCTTGGCCACGTTAACTAAAACAAAATCACTAAAACTAAGGATTAAGAGATTATAAACATTAATTAATTGAGGGCCTCACTATATTGGAAAATATACGATATCTTCCAAAAACAGGGAAAAAAAGGACATTCACTGAAGTTGGGGTTTTTGTGCGTTTAGCCTTACTTTTTTTACCTAATTAAATAAAAACAGTTCTGGAAGGGCTTTCTTAGTTGACTACAGACAAAGTTGAGTGATTTCTGGATTAAGAATGTAAAGCTCAAGACTGAAAATCCCAGTGTACTATTGAAGCAAAAAAGTAATACAAGAACATCAGGCAGCTGACTTAAGTACTTCTTAATTATTTACAAATAAATAATCACGCAACATACTGATTGACACCTTTGTTCTTTCAAATCAGCTGCTTTTTATTGTTCATGTTTATCTTTTATCATTATCAAGACAAATTTTGAAGCTCTGATTCAGACTATGAGTCATGGGAGAATCAGATCTCAGCACAGAGTAGAAACCCACACAAGTTTCTGCAGATTTGTATTAATAATATCTTGCGTCAGTTTGACATAAACAATTTGGGAAAAGTAAATACAAAAAGCAGCTACCACTATCTGATCCAATTTTAATTCCACTGTTAAATATAGCCCACCAAACAATATCTCCCCTCTAATTTAAATAAGTAAAATAGATTTTATATGAGACTTACATAGCTTTATATATCACCCATAAAGCAGCTTTCTTGATAATCTTGAGTGTCAGAAAATTTTATTGCTTTGTTTTTTGTATCTTTCCTAAACTAGTTACAGTCTTTAAGGGAAACACAGGAAAGCAGAAAATGGCATTTAGTCTCAGTCTCACTTATAGTTTTAGGAGAGAAGACTCATCCATTATGTTCTCTCTTGTACAGACGCTCTCAAAAGCTCTAGAATTGCAACTGCCAAATAAACTTTTATCGGAAAAAATGCACTCAACTTTATCTTAAGAAGTTAACGTACCTAAAATTTCTTTTAAAAACTTACACTGTATCATTACTCCTGATTTCATTCTCAACTCAGAGACATGTCTGTTTTCATGTAACTTAATTGCAATAAATACTTTCCTATATTTTGGGGTTTTTTTTTTAAACTAGATTGCCTGCAATTAGCATAGCAGTAGATTAAGTTTGTGAAAGTTAGCACACGCCTCATTCACATGAGGCAGCATGGCAGGAGCAGAGAACATGCCAGCTCTAATTAAATCTAACCAAACTGTCCTCTTTCCTCCATTTTAATTTTCTTCTTTATTCAAAAATTGATTCTTAAAGCAGCAGATTCCACATAAAAAATATAAATAGAATATTTACTAACTGTGCCAGACATGAGTTTCTTTTCTAGTACATTGGGTAAAACACTTCCTAGGAGTTTCTAAACTGAACTGATTATAATGCGATAACTTTCTTGGTAAGCATTTAGTTTTTAGGATTAATTTTCATAACCAATAAATGAAACATCAGTACATACCTGCAATTTCTTCTATGGAGTTAGCTCTCATGTCCAAAAGGACTGTGCCATTCAGGATGCAGCTTCTCAGCTCAAACAAGCTATGAAGTGACAGTGTGGCAACATAGGGTTTGCTCCACCTTTCTCCACCATCCTCTACATCTTCTTCAAACTTCAACCACCTATACAAACAATCAATTTTATAACTCCATTGTGCATAAGAAATGAAAAATTAATTACTTCTATGGATGCTGAAAATACAGACAAAGACATTAAACATGTCTTTAGATTTCACTTTATTCTTCATTTTTAGGAAATATGGGAAACTTCCCTTGCCTACTTCTTTCCATATAATGCTGTATTATACCATTTTTGAGGATAAGTTCTGACCACAGAGATGAAGAGAGAAATGTATTAAGTAATTATCTTTGTACTCTACAAGAACTTTGACTAATTCTTTGGCGTACAATGATATTTCTGTGATAGAATAACAAGTGGTACGAAAAGGAATGTGGAGAGACTTCAGTAAATTAAAAGGTTATATGAAACCGGCATGAAAGGATCAAGTCTTTTGTTACCATCCAGCCACATGAACTTGCTTGAGACTGAATTCTCTACTGATAAATATTATACTTACAACATTAAAAGAATATTAAACAAACAAACAAAAATCTGGGAAGCCACACAGGGATGTTGCTGTGTGGAGCCCTGCAGCCTGCCGGCTTGGCAAGGTTTGAACAGCTGCAGTCACAGCACACGCCTGTATCGCTTGACTCAACAGCGCTCAGCTATTTCGTATGGACACGGCAGCAGAGAAGTCAAGCAGAGCTTCACACCTTGACAGCATCTTCACATTTTTTTCCAGACAGCAGGGAAGTGTAAAGCCTTAAGACCTCTGAAGCTGAGGAATTTCCAGTTTTACCAAGCCTCACAGCCTAGCAATGCAGCAAGCACAGCTGTCCTCTTCTGTTCCTGGGCCACCTGTCTAGCTCTGCTCCTACTTGTAAAATATGCAAGTGTACCCACATTTGAGATACTTTCCTCCTTTTGGTCCTTTTGTAGCAACTTCTTCCCCTTTTGCACCAACTTCTTCCCCTTTTGCTGCCATCCTGCGAGCAGCCATCACTTCACTGACCCACTTATCATCAGCATATCTGCTCCCTTCCTGACGTATTTGATTTCTTGAAACTGTCCCAGCTGGCTTCTAATCATTCTCTCGTTATTTATAGAGACAATTTGCCTCAACTCCTTGGGTCCTTCAAAATCTCCAATCTCCTATGTCTAGCCCTCTCTTCCTCTTTGTATCAAAACATTTTCCCCCCATTTCCTCTGTGAGGAAACTGGCCAGTTTCTGTATTTTGTCTTTGCCCATAAGAACCCTTTCCTCTTCATCAGACCTGTTCCCCACTCCCTTTGTTGCATTCTCTTTTCTCTTCCCAGCCCATCCCTTTCACCTTTATATTCCTCCACAGAAGCAGCAAGGAGGACACAGTAGAAAAATTTTCTTCACAGAGCAGAACCATGAAGTTGAATTTGCGTATGCAAATGAGGTTTTCCAAATAAATTTTCAAAACCATGTCCAAATGGACATCAAACACAACCTAACAGACTCCTACCCACCAAATTCAAAGTGATACTTTTAAAAGGATGGCCTACAACAACTCGGGAAGTTGTCAAGAAGCATGTGAGAAACAAAAACAGTCCTTGATTTTTTTTTTCATTTTGCAGTTACACTTGAACTCCCTAAGAAGAGGCTCCTCTTACTCATGGCACTCTTGTTTCCAAGCTGAAAAATGTGCAATACCTATTTGTGTCCACAGCATCACAAATACGGTGCATTTATTGTCCTGCTTAAACCATTGTCCCCCAAGACTCTGCAAAATACCTACATTTTTGTCTTCTCATATCTGTTTTCGTACATGTTTCTAATCTCTTTAGGAGATTTATAAGATCTTTGTGCTTGAGTATTCTTAATTATTTATGTTATTATGTATTATTATTATCATATCTTATTATTTCTGTTATTATACCGTGCTTAGCTTGTTATATCTTCTTTTATGCTGATTAAGAAAAAAAAGATTAAAAATCATGCTACATATATTCTAAAAACAATGATACAAGCATAGATGCTTACAAAATATCAGAAATCTCATACTGTCACTACCTTCTGTTCATGTAAGTCAGTCTTCAACATGGCTTATTTGATTACGCTGCTGCAGTCTGTCCTTGATATTACCTAATTTAAATCTACTGACCAGTTGTAAACAGATTTTAAAAGAGCAATAAAAGACAAATATGTTAAGACAGGTGACTGGACAGAGGCAGGCTTATTATCAGAGCTTTTAACATACTAGGGACACAGACAAGGCTAAATCACGAAAACAGCTTTAATTCGAGTTTATAGTGTCAGACATTTATGCATTGATGCATAAAAATCCACAGGAAATTATCGCTACTGCTCAAATAATTACACTTGCCATTGTGATCATCTGGGTTTCCATGAACTGGAATAGTATAACTCTGTGGGTTACACCCCATTTCCCACTGTCGCTGAAACTTAGCTGTTTAAACATATTATCATACATTGTTACTCAATGAGTCAACAGGCCAGGAAATGGAATTAAATCATATCCTGCTGAGAGCATTCTACATTTGGAATAAATTTCTATCTTGATTTTAATAAGCATATCATAAGTTTACTAATTTCATCAAGGGAACATCATGTTACTGTTTATCACCTTTTATCTTTTCAGAAATATTCCTGTTATGTCAGATAATCCTCATTTAACATATCAAATGAGAAACAGTAGCAGAAAACATAAAACAACTCTAATCTTATGCAGAGTCTTTCACTTCTAAGTATTCAGTGGTTTTAAAAATCATAATACCATTTGATCAATCCTCTGAATTCATGTACAAGACTCCATGACAGAAATGAAATCCAAATTCAGGGATGGATCCCAGTCTGCCAATTTTGCACTCCTTTTAGTTTCTCAAAGACAAATTTAAATATATTTACTTTTGCAGTTTAACCCCTTAAATTGGTATGATTGACAGATAAAAGCCTTTCATAACTTCTTGGGAAACACCATCGACCCCATTCGTGTAATGAGCTCGTGTCACATGTATCCCTCGTGACTGGAACGTATCTGGAGCTATCTTAGTTACGTCTGGTTGCACAGCAGAGCACTTTCATTCGCATGGCTTTCTTTTACTGGTAAAGACTGGCATAGGTCTGTCGATCACACAGTTTAGTTCCTCTGATAGAATCCCCACTAGAAAAAAATATGTCAAGAGTTTCAGCAAGGTATGCTACTATAGGAAAAATATTACTCAGGCAACTGTGTGTACATACACCTTATCTATATGTCCTGGCTTCTAAAGCCATCTTCATCCCTTTCTCAGGCATCAATAAGAGAGCACAGGCTTCATTTCAGACACAGTTACTACATTTTCTGCACAATATGAAGTGGGTGATTTGTACTTCATCTATTTTGCACTGGGGTATGTCTGCAGCAGAGAGATGGAGCATGTACTCACAACCTGCTCAACAGTCAATGGTTTTGATGTAATCTTTCAATCCATATAAATTTTCACATGAGCTTGTGCCTGCCCACGCCAATTTGAAAACCAGCCAAAGAACACAAGCATGTCAGGAACCAAGCAGAAGTGAGAAACCTATGTTTCTTGCGACTTAATTTCTTTGGAAAAAAGTTTTGATCCAGAGAAGATGCATTACGCTTCTTAACTTTCCCTAACCCATCCATTTTCTAGTCACTATTAACGACTTACTTTCTAAACTATGGACATGAGTTTATTTTCCTAACCATGCATTAAAATTCAAGCTTAAGCACTTTCCTCCTGGTTCCAAGATTCTTTCTATTTTCCTCCTTACTACATATTTTTTTCTGCTACATCAAGATAGTGATTTTCTCCAGATATTTCTGGTCGATATTAGCAGACAAATGAGTCCCAAAAGTCTGGGTAAAACTTGCTACAAATCAGGCACTACTTTCCAGCCATGACATATGAATTGCTTTCCCAAAAGCTGCAACTTGCAGCTACACTATAGGGTGTATAAAATAAATCCAACGGTTACACTTCCGTGTGTTTCTCCACACACTTACCAGAACTTTTATTTTCAGAACAGAAAGTATATATCATCTCCATAGAGAATGCATGACTGTACAGCTGGGCCACATACAAAAACTACTGTAAGAATGACTATTGATTTTAAAATGTATGTGTTTCTTCTGGCTTGAAATCAATTGATGGAGAAAAAAATGTAAATTTTATCCCTGTATCAATATAACCAAGCTATTCATTCCATTCTGCTCTCTTATTCCATGGGATGGGACAGTCTAAATCAGATCCTGGAACAGAAGAGTCCAGTGCACTTTCAATCAAACCGAAAATACCAAGATACAGACATACTTCACCAGAGTCAATCCAACGCTTCAGTCCAGGTGCACCAAGTGCAGAGCTTGGTGAAATGAATACATAATCACTTAGCACTATCACTCTCATTAAATACAATTAATCTCTACCTGGAACTACATCCAAAGCCAGACAGTAAGATTTACTAATATTTCCAAGTGACATTTTGCACACAGGAAAAAAAAAAACACACAATAAGCCTGGAACAGGAACAAATTCAGGTTGTATCTTCTCCATACCATGCTTTTAGTCAAATCAATAATTTTGAAGTCCTGAATCAACCACAGGTATTTAAAGTGATCCACTGTATTAGTTTCTAAGCACATGATCTTGCATACTAAACACCATCCCATTTCTATTACTCTACTCAAAGCCACCTTGATCTTTGTGTATGATATCTTTATCTATTTCTAGAGGAGTAATACCTCCTAATTTCTTATCATCAGCCAGTTTCATTGTTATAATCCTATTTTTCATTCAATAATAAATCTATTTACTAAGCCTAATTCTTCAGAAGTTAGCTGTCACTACCTTTCACACTAATAGTATAATCTCTCAGCATGACCTGCCGCACCTCTCCAAATAGTTCCTGACCCACTAATAGAATTTTTACACTCGAATGCAGTTTAAGTAATACATTCCCACTGCTGTACCGTATCAAATGCTTTACTTAAAAAAAATTAGAGCCACTGTTTTTTCTTTGTCAGAAAAACAAAAGTCAATTATCTGATTAAAGAGCATTATTAACTTAGTCTGACATGATATACCACTGTATCGCATTTTATCCAATTTTCCACTTAGCTCCAAATCCATAATTTTTCTTCCCTTCAAGTATTGTTCTAAGCCTTGTATTGTTCTGAAACTGGACTACAAGGTCTTTGTTTGTCCCAACCGTTTTTATCCTCTCTTTAATAGTATTGCTGTGTTTGGATTAGCACAACACACCTGACAGACTCACAGAAAGACAGGAATTGCCCTACCCAGTAAATACATGTTCTTTCACCTTTCTGGGATCGAAATTATTGCACCCTCTTATTTGCACAGAACAGCACTTTGAGGCTTATTTTTATTTTGAATCTGGTAATTTCCTTGCCATCTCCTCCTTTTCTAACGAGCCACTCCATGTCAAATGCAGTCTGAAATTTTTGGATCCAAACTGACAAAGACCATTTATCTTGACCAGTTCTTTCCACATAGCAGCCCCACTCTTCCTTTGTTTCCATCTTACTGCTGAAGCTAAAGAAATTTTTACTATTAGGTATTACGTCACTCTTGTATTTTCTGAGCTCCAAAAATGTAGTTTTCTTGGCTGTTTTTCTCCTGCCCTTTTTCAACAATCTTGTTTTTATTAAACATTTTTAGTTCTTTATTTCACAAACAACAATTGAGAAGGCTGTACATATAGACAGATCAACCAAAACAGAAATTTATTTCACCTACTCCTTTTGAATTCTATCTTGATCAGAACCACTTGCTAATAGAAATTGTTACAATTTTCAGAAACACAATTCTTTGATAATTTGCAAAGGAATTTTTTTTAAGTTGAACATAAGAAGTTGCTATTTCCCTGCTTAAAAATAACATAACACACAGTGATTTTTACTTTTTAATTTCAGTAGAAGTTGATACCCCTCCTAGAGAGGTTCTATGTATTCCTAATCAGTTTTAGAACATTGCAGATGATTACCTTGATTAGATTTTCTCTCTCTGAATATTAATAAGATTATTTAGGAACACTACTGCATTCCTTTTGCAGCACAATCCCCATATGAGAATTTTCTACACATAAAGATCTATGTTTAGCACCTGCCTATGCACAGATAATGGAAGAGGAGGTCATAGAAAATTCTTTGGCCTTCTGGGAAAGCTGAAATTTGCAGTAAAATTAGAGAGAAAACTAACAGCCATATTCATGTCAGATAGCCCACATACATAGCCGGCCACAAAATCCTTCCAGAAATTTTGCAAATTTTTATTCTACTGACACCAAATATATATTACACAGACTTTTGGGCGCCATTGAGGAACACTGTCAACAACTGGCAGGGACAAAAAGAATTAAGGGGTTAAGATGAAAAATGAAGCAAAGATTGCTGGAAAATGTAAATTCTTAAAAAAACTAGGCTAATCATCTTCCATTTAAGTGCTCGAGGAAAAAAATATATAATTATAAAGAAAAGTTCTGTACCAGTATTATTTTTTTTCCCCAGCAGAAATGCAATCTAAAAGTCTTTGCCACTAATTTTGCAGAAATAAAATAATCCAACACTGAATACTCATTCTCAAAATAAACTGTTCATTGAGAGTTAGAATACGTAAAAGTTCTATTGTCCCAAAAGTAATCTCATTCCTTGCTTTAATCTTTTTATAATGGTACCTTTATCAGTTTCTTGAGGATTCAAACAAAACGTGAAGTTTGAGAGATTCTTTAAATTATAAGATAAAATATTAATTGACCCAAAGATTTTTGATTCACATATATGGTATATTTACACTACTTTTTTTTTCCACTGGTATTCACTCTGACCTATATTCATAAATCCAGACGAAAACATTTGGCTCTGGAAATGACGAATGCTGTTGTAATACTAGCAGACTAAGGATTAAAATTACGGTTTTATTTAAGCTTTATATTCAAAATCTGTTCCTGAGCTTGCTACAGCTTTGAAATCATTCCTCAATACACCAGCAACCAATACCTACAGATAATTTTTAAGTCATGAAAACACTCACCTTGCTGTCTCTCTCCACTCTGCATCCTCTCCTTCACGCCAACAAATTTCATCAAGTTCAGTAAAGAGATCATGTGGAATGTGTTCCTCATCATCATCTTCTGTTCCAAGAATGAACTGCACCCTTTGTGATGGGGTATCTGGAGAAAAATAAAAATATCAAGTCCAAAACACTGATTTTTTTGCCCTGAGAAAACAAATTTAATGAGATTATCCAGATGTTTTCATGCATACCACTTACTGCCACACAAAAAAAATTACAATTCTGCTGTAAGAACATTCATTTATACACAAACACGTTCAGATTGAGATCTCTTCATTCACTGCAGTTGTCAAGTCCGCTGTTTAAAAAACTCTTCCAAAGATATAACGTGACATACAGAAATAAAGTCTATTGGAAACTAGAATGGTAACTCCAAAAAAAAAGAAAAAAAAGGCACACAGAGAGCAGCATAGATAAAGCTGAATAAAGCTGATAAAAGTCTTTTACCCCAGTGTTAGAAAAACTACTTTGCCACTTTATAAGTCTACATCTGCAGATCTCTCTCAGCTCACAAAGCTAATATACTAAATACAAAATCTTTGCTGTAGGAGAAAGACACCAAACGAAACTGGTCTAATGTGAATATACAATTGCAAACTTGACCCTTGCCCTTTTGTTAACCCTTTCTATTTGGTTAGGCTGCTTGAGATACACAACTTCTTAATCTGTCCCTGCTTCCTCATTTTATTCTTCCTATCTCTGTCTTCCCTTCCAGTACTGTTACTGATTAATTTTCTTCATAACCTTTCAGAGCAGACGACTAAATATATTTTTGGAGACATACTATTATTTTTTTCACTCAAAAAGTTTCCAGATTTCACAGAGCATCCTAAAGTACATGTATATTCAATGTTCATAGCTCAAGTGCTGTATTTAAAAAATCCTATATGCTATTTGCTTATTTAAATGGAAATTTCAAATGAACAAACTCTGATGAAACGCAGTCTCTCTAGCAATACATAGCTGCTTTTTCTAATGTATTTTAGATTTCTGAAAGGAACCAAAAGTCCTTTGTGAGAGCTGAGAGAGGCCAGGCTGCCAGTCAACTGAAAAACTGATTATCCAGCAGAATAGCTCAGTGATTCCTTGAACATTGTCTAAATTAAGTTCAGTTCTAGAACCATATTTGTAAGACAAGCTACAGTATTCCATCTAACAGTGAAGAGCATCACTGCACAGGGTCCTCAAGCTCCTCGAATTTTGAAAAAAATGAGATGATAGCACCCATTGAAAGCTAATTAAAGAGCAAACACAGCTCTGATCCAAACAAATGAAATGGGCCACTGACACAGAAAATTAAATTCAGCAATAGAGACACCTTTTCGATAACAGTACTAAACTTGCTAGAGCAATGAAACACAAACAATACATGACAGTTTTCACCTGAGGTCTATTTGCTTTAACAGAGTGTAAAGATATAGTACAGTCAAGCCTATTTACTCCTTCACAAAGCAAGGAAATTAAACTCAAGAAGAAATACATGAGAGGAGGGAGAAAGATATTGGCTCAGGTACTACAAAGCACTAGAGAATGGAACTGCAGGGGGTACAGCTACAGGAATTACTTTTGGTGAATCACTGAACAGCAACAACCTCCTCCATTTTACCCTTTCTTTGCTTTCTCTTCTCTCTCACTGTTCAGTCTTCTTTTTTCTTTAAAGCCATTCCACTATATTTTTTTAATCTGAGACTAGAAAGTACATTCTAGTTAAGCAGCGTGCAACTTTTTAAGACTAATTTCCAGAAGGACAAAATTCAGTAAGATATGAACTTACAAAGGATTAGTGCATACGACTACTAACAGAACATGGAAAACAAGCTACTTCAGTAGAGAGCTGGACTGCAGTTAGAATCTGAGAATAAGCATTGCCAGGAACATCCTGTACACTTGATAAAATCAGCACTAGAACTGATTTACAGCAACTGCTACAGTTAAGTAATAAATGAGCAGCGTCGTACAGCAGAGCTGCAGCGTTGTGACAGTTATGATCCTCATGCAAATCCATGCTTTCAGCGTGGGAAGAAAAGCAGAGGATCAGAAATCTCTTGAAGTCAGGTGAGTGGTAACAAGGCATCACCTTACTGCAGTAATTTGCTCTTACTGGGTCTTCTGTGTAACAAGCTACTCGACTGACAACAGTGAATCAGAATCCTTTAGGCTGAAAAGACATCTAACATCATCGAGTCCAACCACTAACCAAGCACTGCCAAGTGCACCACCAAATCCCACCCCTAAGCACCACACTTATAGAAATGACAAAATATGCACTAAATTATCTTCTTCCTTGTTAACAAAGCAGTAAAAAAAGCTGCTAGATTCTATCTTTCTTTACTGCTGTGATTTCTATTGGTATTTGAAACCTGCAAGTCACAGCTTCATTTTCAGACAACAAGCTGGAAACTGAAAATAAAAAGTTATCATTTGCTTTATAGGATAATAATTTTATTTCAAGGACAAAACCCTAAGAGACTTAAACAATAGGAAAATTATAACAAAAAACAACAGATCTGTTGGTTCTACTTATAAAACTGAATTAACAGGACTATTCATGAGTAATGCCAGATAGATTTGGCTCATATTCATAGGAGTAATAAATATGCCACTAATACGCTATATAGAAAATTAGTAATATGCGATTCAAAATCAGTATGGAAGAATATTTCAATTGCTGACTGTCAAACTGTGATAACTTAATCCTCAGTGCAGAAGCATAATATTTGCAAACTAGGACACAATGTTTTCTGCAGCCTAGGCAAACAGAAATTGGCTTGAATATTATTTTTGTCTATCCCTACTTCAAGTAGCACAGCCAGCACAAAAAAANATACTATTATTGATATTTCTAAAAAGTAATGAAAACAATCTAGACTAATCTTAAAAAAAAAATAATGAGTGAGACTAATCTGTTACAGTAGTATGTCTGTCGCTGTAGTTATTTTATATCAGAGTTATCAGAAACAACATGAATTTAAAGTTTCACAATAAGCAGCTGATGAGTCTCCCAAGTAACTAGTTCATCACCAGTTCAGGAAATCCTCCATGACCAGCTAGAACTGGGTAGAAAGTCTGGTACAGAACAGCAGAAGGGGTACCATCAACAAGCACTCCTGCTTGGCTAATGAGCAGTCTCACTCAGGAAAACTGAAGCAGCTTTGTGTTTGCTGTGGCTCCACCAGCCACTCTGTTTTATCCCTGAGTTTCTCTGGGCTTGTGCTCATTTCATGTGTGCAGCACTTGAATCCAAACTACCTCTGATGCCTTAAAATTCATTGCATGCATGCAAATTCTGAATATTCCGCATTTAAAAATCTGGCTAATTCCACTGGTCTAATAAAAGGGTAAAAATTAAGACCTGGTGGTTAAGCTATTGTTGAACATACAAATTCAAAGTGGGACTCAGTGCTGCAGAAAGGGAGTGACCCTGTAGAAACCTGACATATTGATCTATATCATGACACCTTGTAAAGTCATCAACATCCCTAAAACAAGTGCAAGATGTGGGCATAGACATACCAAAGCAGCAGATTTGAAAGCCAGAATTTCTAATAATCTAATTCCCAGAGGGAAACATGAAGAGCTGCTCCCTGGAACAGTGCTGCGTGCAGGTAGTGGCAAACAGTGTCCCACATCACCATCCCACCTTGCAAAACACAAGTAGAAAAGAACCATAACTGGCATTTCCCCCATTTAAAACATCCCCAAGCGCAACCACAACTCTGGATCAGGGCTGCTCCCTCTTGCCTAAGGGAGCAAGGTAAAATCAAGACTTGGTCTGGGGTAACAAAGGACGATCGCTCTCAGTCTCTTCACGTAAATTCAGCCCAGCAAACATGCTATTGCACTACACCAGTCAGAGGAATTCACATCTCCTCCTCAGGGAGTGCCAGTGTTTCACCTGGAACAAACCACCCTCCCATCAGGTAGAACTGCACACAATCCACCAGGTGATATCACAAGCAGAAATACAGCTTTCAGTACATATAAAATGTATCCAAATTCTGTCCTCTGCTCTTGATAAACTCTAGAAAGAGTACAAAAATGGATTTCTAGTAACACTCTCTTAGCTCATTTGTCAGAACAGCTTTCTGTATTTCTCAGCCTGTCGAGCCTGCATTTAAGGGTAGAATTGCTGGGCAAATGCTTCTTACTGGGGTCAGCAGATGAAGGAGTAAGAGATTACTCTTCCTACATTAGAAAACATGGTAGCTATTAAAATAAAACTTTCATTACAGAAATTCACATAAGAGAGTAAGCAACATATACAAGATTTAATCCATGCCTTGTGCTCTTGTACATTCACATTAAAATAATATTAAATATGCAAACTATTTTTTTTATTACTCACTGCACAGGACAAACTGGAGACAGGTAGTTAACATGTGTAACACGGTTGACATCAATAACAATACCTTACAAGCCAGGGGGAAATGGTATGGAAAATTCACAGGAGCAGAGAAAAGAAAGGATTGTTTCAGACACAAACATTCATCATCCTCCTGCTTGCAGTCACCACAGAAGTGGTGGATGGCAACTCTCACATTTGCAGATTGGACCCTGCCCTTAGCTCAGCAATCAGTACAGGTAAAGATCCTAATTTTTTTTTTTTTTTCATTAGAAAATGTAGTAAAAGTTAAAATTAAATTTGCATTACTAAAGCTCACATAAAATAGCGAACAGCCATACAGGACACTTCTGAAAATCTCTTCACGGACCCTAGAAATCACGTGTTAGGTTGAGAGAAAGTATTCCCTTGGTTATTCTCTGGCACTTTATCCTTACAGGTACAATCTGCTCCAGGAAACTAGCCCAGCATTTTCTTGACATGAATTATTTCCATCAACCCAGGGCTATGACAAATAATCCTATATTTTGGATCTGACAATATGGACAATTCCCAAGCTTTAATTCTCTTCTTTTTGCTAGATTCTTAAAACTGCAGTTACGATACATTATTTTAATCCAGATTTGCAGCAATCTGTTCCACAGCTGCCCAGAGATTCAAATTTCCAAGTTCATCCTTCATCATACAAGGCTATAGTTAAGACTAGGTGAATTCTCTTAACAGCCATACTCTTTACAAATAATTAAATTTACCCTACTAATAACCCTTCAGCACTTGAGACTAGGTACCAAATATATCCATCTGAGTCTTTTTCATTTACGATCCTGAAGTCCTTCAAAAGAAGCCCCCCTTTGCAATTCACTTTCTTCTGCTTGCATTACCTGCAGGGAGTCTTTCCTGAACTGTGTGTGCAGTCCTGTGTCAGGCTCACCTCCAGGGCTGTTCTGCTTGCTTTGCCACATCCAATATCATGAATTACAAATTTAAGCCTCTTTAAAACTAGGGATTACTAAATCCAGATTTCTTAAAAGAACAAACCAAACCTTCCACAAGCTTCAATAGTGTCTAGTCATACAAGATACAGATGAGGCTGTAATCAAAAGCCAGCTCTCACAGCTATGTTCACTTTAACCCTCAACAAAACCTGTCCTCAAAGACACCCTGTTCACACCTAATGTCTTCCTATTCCATCATTTTAAAACAGCTATTTAAATACCTTTAACGCATGATTACCAAAGAGCTGTTTCATCGGTTACAGGCAAACAACAGACATCTGAAAAGCCACTGAAAACTGCCACTAAAATCCACATGCACACAAGCAAGTGCAAGCCACCAGCCAAAGGGAAATCTGCGCCAGGCTTTCAGTGCCACCATGACCCACAGCACTGATGGAGCCTCATGGCCCTGCAGCTCACAGGGGCTGGCACCCATCGCCCTCACAAGCAGCACCAAGGAGATGCCCCAGGCTAGAAACAGCCTTTTTTTTTTTTTTTTTCTCCCCGAATTAGCTTTAATTTGCATCTATTCCCTAATTTAATTCACAAAGCAGTCATAATACTTACCCCAAAAGGAAAGCTGTGGAGAAGAAGAGCAAGGGCACCTTAAAGCCAAAATGAAACTGGGGCCTTAATTACAACAACAGCATTTCAGCTGAGAACAGTAAACCTCTCCAGTAACACAAACAGCACTACTACATTTTTAACTAGAGTGGATAAATTCACCGAATTTCTCCTTCTCTTCAAAAAGAAGAAAAGCGACAAGCTGGTGAAAAACCTAGACCTTGAAATCACTTAGCTTACAATTTTTACTACCCAAAAACGCCTCTCAATGTGCAAACAATGAAATCTGCAAATTGTGCAATTTACAGGCACATCATTACTGCAAAATGGAAACACCTTTTACAACCTCATCCCATCAAGAGGTGACAGACAGACAGGGAGAATCAGGTGTAGGGAAAACAAAACCCAAACCTGAGTAACTGATCTGTGCCCCTAAATGACAGGACTCTTTTTCATTCCACTAACTACATATTTTGCATATTATTTGTCTAATCTGGAGTTATCTCTGAATCTGTACACTGAGAACACTTGGGTTATTTTTGAAAAGTGACATTAGGAGATAAAAAAAAAAACCTTATGAGCTGATGTCAGAATGTTGTAAAAAATCTATTCTCTACAGAACCCTTCCCAGAAAGCAGCTGGTACATCTTTCCCAGCCGGGATTCAAAGGGATTACCAGGAAGCTTCCACCTACTGGCATTACAGTGACTAGAGGTGTTTTCTACCCATGCTGATCACACAGAAAACAGTTTAAGAAATTGTTTTTTACTGGACAGGAACCAGGTGGCACGTGCCCACTCTGCATGGGGCCCTCACAGCCCCACAGCAAAACATGCACTGCACAGCTCCCTGACTGATGGCAGAGCAAGATCAGCACATGATGGTACTGCACAGATAAAGATATAAATTATACAGTTGTAAATTATGACAAAAAATAATGTTTCATCCCATACTGGATTAACTGAGCAGTGTGGAGCACTTCATGTCTGAATATTTCAGGTCTTCACTTGTTCCAGAATCTCTATTATTCGGTTGTTGGATCTTTTGCTTTTATTATGCTTCCTTTCATACTTCACTGCTTCAAAACACTGCTAATTTATTCTCTTGTATCATAAAAATCCTTATGTATTTTTCTGACTTACTTCAAAGCACTGTTTTCTATCAGTTGGTCTCACAGTGCTTATTTTCTCCATCTTTTCTTCTTGCACCTGCTCATCAAAATGTTTTTTTCTTCCCCTCCTCCCTCCCAGTTCCCAAGCATACAGCCTTCTACTGTTTGGCAGAAATGCATCAAAAGGTGTCTACAGAGAGATGGAGCTAAGCATTTCTGCTTGCTCAATTAAATCAGAATGATCCATAAACTAAGGGACTAGTTTGGATCTACTCTCTCAGGTAATACGGTCCCTCATATTGAGTTATGCATCAAGAAAAAGAAGTGCATTTGTCTTCCTTCGAGCTTCCTTCAGCTCTGGTTACTGTTAGAAACTTGTAGTCATGGGGAAGAAGAGCTAAAAAGCTTATTAAGGTTTAGTAGGTTCAGATTTCGTGTGGGAAGTGTCTGTTGCTCCCTCTGTGCAAATAAAGCATAGAAAAACTATGCTTATATTGTCTCTAAAGGCAATGCTTCTCCCCAGGCAGCACAACTAGCTGTCAGAAACTCCTGTAAGGAAAAACCGTAGTAAAAGAAGGCCGTGGATACAGACTACTGTTAATCTCTGTATTATTTTGTCTGCCTGCTCTGTACGTGCTTAACCTCACCATCACTGTGGCATTTTAAGATTCGCCTTCATTATGCAAATCCCTTTCACTCTTGTCTGTAGAATGCCACATTTCTGCCTGGATGGACAGATGTCAAAGCTCAAAATCTGGTTCACTGGCCAAACTTCCAGGAGTCAGATAGACAAAGGGAAAAACCCTAAAAATTCACTATTCAGATAATTATTCAGAGTGAAAAGATTGGATATTTCCAGATTTGTAGTTCTATCTTTGGATTCTTTGAATTGTTATCAACCAAGCACTGTGAAGAATATCTTCAGCATTCTGAATCCAGAAAAGATTTCCATGTTTCTGGCCTGTAACTTTTCTGTCTGTCAAGTGACACCACTTACACACACCCTTTAACTGGTAGTTATAACACCTTTAAAAGTGAAAATGTGACTTAAAAAACTGAAGATCTGTACTCATTTCTTGAGGTACACGAGAGGACGAGTGCAGTGAACATCAAGTTACAAATGCGCTTCAAAACTATTTTTTTCATATTACTGGTATTTCACCCTCAGAGATCCTTTAAACATAGGCTGATTTATCCAACACAGAATTGTGTTGAACATTGCATTTTATCGTATGTACAAATATCAGACTATTAAGGACAGATTCAGTCAGTTAATTTCTTTTTTTTTTACTTTTGACATTAAGAAGGACACAAGCGTAGGTCTCCAGAAGTTGAAAGAACAGAGCTAAGTTCTCAGCCAAAATGTGTCACATACTGGCACTTAAATAAAACCAGATGACTCAACAGAAGACACTGTTTCATAGTTCAAGATATCTCACTTCTTGGCTAATGTAACTTTCAATTGTTTCTTTTTAATCTGACTTTATATGTATATATGCATATTCTTTTTGAAAACTGTTTTAATAATTTATGAACTTTGTTTTTTTCCAAGAAACTGGTTTCATAAAGTATTGGGTCTTTGTACATTTGAAATCCATTCCAGACAGAACCACCACAGCCAATTTTTTCTTCACGGTTCAGTCTTCAAAACATAACTTGTATCTGCTAAGTTTGAAAAAGTCTTGACTTTGTTTTACTCTCAGTATAATAAACCATTGTGCAAGATTTGAGAATTTCAAGCTCTAACCATCAGCACTTACAATATACTTGCTCAAAAGCTTTCCACATACATAATACAAACTTCTGATTAAAACCAAGTCTTGTAATTACTTTTCTGCAACCTGAAATTACACAGGCACATTTCCCTAATGATTTAAAAACACACAAGCGAATTGTTTTCTATACAAGCTTCCATTATATTTTAAACACTTACCATAGCCTTGGACATTTCATCACATGCACTTTTTATTTTTGAACAGCACGTAATATTCTTGTGTTTTGAGACAAAGCTTGACTAATTTATTAATGATTACCTTTTTCTCTTCTCTTCTCTGTAATGTTTTCTAATTTAAAATTTTGAGAATTTGAGGAGTTTCCTATCATGTTTGTTTACTGAAAGGTATTTTTTCCTGCTTTTTCCTCAAGTCCTCAGTTAGCAGATTCATGTTACAATGGCACATTTACAGTGGCATGATAGGAAAAAGGCAAACACAACCTAGAGCACAGTTTGAATCTGATTAAACACTGCAGCTTCAGTAACATCGACATTATTACAAAACTAATCGTAAAGGACCACAACTCTTTTGTGTTATGTTTTAGGGGCAAATACTCCAGAGCCTTCCCTGAGGGCAGCTGGTGCCATAAAGCACTTCACCCCCTCAGCGGTGGCTGCAGTCTGTCTTTGTGAGAACACTTAGGAACAGTCTCCCCCAGTGCTCCCTCAGTGCTAGAAACTACTGAGCTTTCTCATGGATTGACTGCCACTGGCTGCTGCCCTTCAGTGGATTTGTTCAAAGGAATGAATCACCAGCACAGGCTCTGGTGGATTCTCCAAAACCCTGCTGCTAATCATGTCTAAGTGATAATAGGACAGGGTATGCACAATCGTGCTAATGTTTATTATTAAAAGACCTATCCAAAAATAAAATTTGTCTTACCAAAAGGAGGAGATTCTCTCCCATCTTCTAATCCTGAATCTCGCTCTCTGTCTCTCTTTCTGTGTTTATGCCCGCGGTGCCGATGGCGTCGGTGACTTTTTCTTCCACCCAATGGCACGTGAACCCCAATGAACAATGTTCGATGGCCTACGGGTAAAAAAAGGTACCTTTTAGACAGGAGCTATGGCAAAATAACAACAATATAAATAACCTTAATAGCATTAATGGTATCATTCTTATTATAATTTTGAAGTTATATCATATTGATTATTCTAATGTTAATAGTCATAACAGTATCGATTTCAATAATGATGATTTCTATCACAGATACACAACCCCTTCATACAGGAAGAAATCCCAGTACTGAAGTCCTTATGATGCAGTGCCAGATTTATATTTTTTTCCTTCAAATATGCATCTTTGTATGTGAACTTTCATTAAAGCCAGACAGGTGTTCTGTTAAATGTCTTCCAAAACAGTAACATGAAGAGACACATGGATCTCTTTGGATTGAACATTTGGTAAAGTTGCTGTTTGCTTTGTGTGTACAAGAACTTTACCAAACTCATTCCTATTTATGAGCCAAACCTTGACAGAATTCTTGAGGGAAATTCACTGAATAGAAAACTAAGGAAGAAAAAAAATTGAAAAAACAAAAAACACTACGTAAGCAAGAGCACAAAATCAACTTACAACTATACAACTTTATGTGCTCACATCATAAATATATTGCTGGTATCTCAAGGTGCTTTCATTTCTTCTGTTTTATTTTTTTAAATACCATAAGAAGGTACATATTGCATGCCTGCTGCCTTCAAGCCTGATGAATTTTATGTTGCTGATCAAGCCCAAAATATTTAGCTCTCTTAGCTATGCGGGCTAACAGGATCAGAGCACAGTAAAGCATTTAGAATGAGGAGAGCACAGCAGAAATGTGCAGAAAGAACCACTAACCAGAACAAATGGGAAAGGAATCATGACTCACAACAGACAGGTCTCCTACATTTACTCAGCAGAAAGACATAGTCCAGATTACTCATCTCAAATAACATTATTTCCTCCTTGAAATGAACATAACACAGCTCATGGATAATTGCTGCTTTGCTGTAATCATTCAGCAGTGTCAATCATCTGAAAAAGGTCAAGAACACTAAGCTAAGGTAGCACATGGTCTCTAATCCCATGGAGGCTCCAAAGGAGGCAGAAAACACAGCAAGGCAGCATGTGTCACAAAACATCAGAGAAATTCAAGGCTGACAGGAATTCTCTGCAGAGACAGAGCTAAAAAAGCAGGCGAAAAGACTCTGGACACCACACTAGTTACTTCCTTAACTTTGATCCATGTAGAGAAGACTAGAAAGCAGAGGCATCAATTTTTGAGATTAGTCTTGTAGAGTCAGGAGATTTTCCTAAAACAATGTCCACGAGTTGAAAGATATGTATTTATTCATTTATTTAATACCTCTTTCTTCTTGCTTATTACATTTAACCCCTAAAATGGCTTAAAGAGAAATGCTGCCTTTTGTGTATTTCAAATGCATTGCAGTCGGTAGTGCAAGGAAAAATGCATTAAATAAAATTTAATCATTAAAAAGATACTGAAGGACATGAGTAATGTAGTACTTTACATTTCCTTGTCCGCCTCGTTGGATAGAAGAAAAAGCAAAACAACATTTTGAAAGGAATGGGTTACCCTTCCTAAGACTTTAGTAATTTCCAGAGGTGCAAATAGATTGCTTTTTTTAATTTAGTAATTTAGTACACTCCTGCTGCTTTGTGATAGAAGTCGGCATGCTTATCCTAGTTTTCTCCCATGTCAATGATCAGATTGTACCTGCATTAGGACATGCTGATTGCAACTCACATTTCAATTAATTTCCAGGGCTGAAACCAGTACTAGAGTCCAGACTGTTCTTTGTTCAGTACACTGAGAAACAGTGCCAGAACATTTGTGTGTGTGTGTCTGAATGCCACAGCAATTTTCCTTAAACAGACACAATCAGTTCACACTGAAAAAAACCAGGAACCTGGAAACTGAAATAGATATCAGGAAAAAGCAAAGTGGATTTTATTCTTTCTCTCTGAACCTACTGAGACCAGCAGAGTCCTACCTAGGCATAATTTCAATAAACACACGGAGGAATGCAGGTGCTTGTAACAAGGTTCAGACAAGTAAGAGGAAAGGAAACTGACAGGAAAAAAGCAATAGTTTTCTACAGAAAAATCATGGAGCAAAAAGCAAAAAATCTGAGAGTTAAGAAGTTCTGGTTTATTAAAAGATCACAACTATGGAGCAAGAGAAAGACCATCTGGGAACAAAAGAGTAATGAATTCTAAATTGCTGACAAAATGACAATGAATGATAGAAGCAGCGAAAAAAGAAAGGAAATACAAAAGAAATCCAATTACTGTATTACCTTACTTAAGTAACCTTTCCATGGTAGGTATTACAAACAAGAGCCCAGAATGTAATGTATGTTTTTCTGTACAAATTGTCCAAGGCATTATTAAACAAGAGTTTCCAGAGAGCTCTCTAAATCTGCCAAGACTAGAAGGTCAAACACGGGCAGAGCAGGTCAGATCTCAGCATAATCTGACTAAAATTTCTAAAAAGACAGGGCATCTACAATTGAGTGAAGTCAAAAAGGACCAGGATATCCACTATCCAGGATATCCTTATAGATAATAACTGATCATATATAGGTGTTTCTCTCATTTATCATTAAGAACTTTTTTGTGTGTTTTATTATTTACTTCATCAGGATGCCAACTAAAAATGACTGAATATTGCTCAAATATTGTAAAATAATTCTGCTCTGCCATACATTTTCACAGCACCTAGCTCAATTAGATCATAATTTCTCATTCTTTTGGCAAGGCTACAAAGACACTAAAGTATGGGAAATAGTGACAACTGTAGGTTACATCAGGGTACAAACCATTGACATCAGGCACAACCTAACAACCATTCTCACACAGAACTGACACGTGGTTTAAGAAGTGAACATAACAGGTTGATCTCCCTACCAAATGGGTGTGTTTTCTGTATTAAAATTGGTTTTGGAAGAATGGGAGGCCCTGGGGCAAAAAAATCTGTACTCTTAGCATTCCATTAAAAACATCTTAATTCCACTAAATTAAGGGAAACATTTACAAATCCTTTCTCTCCATCTCCATTTTCCCTTGAAATGTCACATCACTCAAATAATTGTAATGGGATTTCCAGAAGTACCTAAGTTAAGTCATCCAGCACCATCAATTATAATGGGTTATGTGTTTTCAGAGCTTTAGAAATCCCACCACATTTCTTTTTCTTTCCATTTATTTAATGCATAAGATAGGTAGCTAGGATAAGCTTCTAGTTTTAAAGACCCAGAATCCAGGTTCTGAAAACCATTTCTAGAGGTTACTTCTGTCATTTTCAAGGGATATGCAGAAAACACTAGCTATTCTGAGCCTGTTTTTTTAGATTATTAATTTGCTATTGGGTTCTTGAAATAAATTTAAGTGTAAGGAGTAATTTCTCCATTGAAACACAGGAACTCCAAACAACACTTCTACTTAGATTTTATTCTGAGAAATGTCTCTGAAAGATGTATTCATATTAATAATGTATATTTCATATCTCTCTTTTCTAGGGCAATGAATTCATACCTCCACAAACTGAAGACATTTACAGCACAACACATTTTTTCTTCAAAACTTTAGGAGAGATCCTGTTTTTTCCACATGGTTATACGCACTTTCATCTGTCTACAAAATAATTATAATTAACAGGATCCCTTTTAAAAATTTTATAATATAATTTGGATTTAATGTAATCCTGTAAAAATTAAAAAGAATGCTTTATAACAAGGGTTATTACTTCTTCAATCCTTAAAATACTTTAACTCAAGGAGTGTTTTAATGCTTTGAAGGTAAACCACAAGCTTCTCATGCTATAAATGCATACATTTGAACTAACTTTGTATTCTGGGTTTTGTTCCCCAGCTATGTGCAATTTGATTCACAGTAGTCCTTTATTAAAAACAATCTTTTTACAATTTACCAGTGGATGTGTAGCATTGTATAAAGGTCACTGCAGAGCAGATCAATTCAGTGCAGTGCATTTCTTTAATAAGCTTCCACATGGTAAATAATCTTTGTGTATTACTGTATTTTCTCAGAGGGTCTGTTTTTAAAAATTATTTGCTCCTAAATCCTAATACTGAAAATACTAATGCAAGTGTTCATGTTTCACTTTCCTAGCGGCACATCTGGAATAAACCAGCATTTGAGTTCAGAGTGTGTTTCTGCAAGAACAAAATCACAGTCTTTCTACAATAAAACACAGCTGATGCTAATGTAAGGTTAATAGAAAAAGCTCAGGAAGACCAGATGAATCCTACGGCTCACTGATATCTAAACCAATTCTGATTTTTAAAATTGTAACATAAATTAAACACAGCATAAACCATGGAGAGGAGCCTCTCTCAGCAAGGAAATTCTTTCAGGTCTCCATGTTATACCAGGAATGTGGAACTCAACTGGGTACTCTAGAGCTCCTTAGTGAACCAGCCAAATCGGTGGCAATTGTATAAAAAAATGACTGTTCTGGATGGGAACATCCATGAGCACCAGATGCTCAGGGTACATGCGCCTGTGCTGCCTTCCACCTGGGATTATCTGAATGTGCCTGAGGCACCTGCTGACACCAAGGCTTTCAGATCCCTGCTGCACAGGCATGGAGGGAAAGGGCAGATAAGGGAACAGATGGGTCTTGAAACACCTCCAGAAAGAGCAAAGGCAGGCTTCTGTGACCTACTGAGGAAACACACTGCAAAGGCAAGATGCCTTCAGAGAGAATACTTTGCCAGGGGTTCAAGCCAAGTCTCAGATGACTGCTGACCTCAGCAGGACCAGAGGAGTTTCTCTCTCCCCTGGAAAACATTCAGTGCCTTGAAGCCTCTTGTATGCATTGACAGCTCGGGCTGAACCAGATGCAATTTTTCATCCTCTCAAAAGTGAACGGTGAGGTAGAGACAGAAAACCATCAGTCCACGTAGGGTTAAAAAAATTGCCTTTTTCCTTATAGGAAAAAAAGTGATTATGGTGAATTGTGTAGGAGTAGAGAGTACATGACTCATGATTCATTATTGTAGTGCAGCAGGGAGGCAGAGCTGGAGAAAAAGCAGAAAGGACAAAAGCAATCCTTCCTAAATCAACAGTTTACATTGCTGTTTGTGGTTATGGTTTGCCTAAAACCCATTTTTCACCTTTTTGCCATGCTATAGTTTGGAGGAACTGTCAAGAAAACCTTCAAAAATTTTTTTAGATTAGACATGTAATCTATATTTTAGGATAGATTACAACAGAAACTATATAGAAAAAAATAAAAACAATATCCCTGGCCCAAGATAACATTAAGGACATATTGAATATGGAGGATAAGAGCATCTCACTGAAGTCATTAAAGTTAAGGACCTTTTAAAGAGTCTCGATCATTCACTGCGCTCCCAAAAAAATCTTGCCTTTTAACAAAAGATTTTTCCAGGTTGTAGGTGGGCTAAAAAATCTTTTTCACCAGCACTTATGTTCCTAATTTCCTACATTCCTCCAGAGGAGTCCAGAGGAGTTGAATGGTTCTATCACGAGATCAGGACCTTGCCAGACAAAAGAAAAAAAGCCAGCAGACACAAAATATAAAAAGATCTGCTGAGATACACAAGCTCTTTCCACTGATAGAGAGTGAAGCTGTGGTTATTGGAGGGAAGAATTTGACCTATATTTCTAAATTAGCAACAAGCCAAAAAAAAAAAAAAAAAGGCAACCTTAGTACTAGTACAATTGTGTGTTAAAAAAGGAATGTTTCTGTCTTCTGATGCTGCAAATTAGCAGCTTTCACCAATAATGGCAAATTGGTTTGTCCCAGTTTCATCTGGAATTTCACAAAGTGGAATATTTGAAAATATTAGTCCCTACAAATACTGAAAAGGTTTCCCGTCTGTGAAGCTCAGAGCAGTGCAAATCAAATTCACAACCAAACCTTATCATCAGCTAAAGACTGTGGTGTTCAACCAAAACTATGGTACTTGTTCGCTTCCATTATTTCATCTTTCATCATTTCAAAGAGATTTTGTGAACACAGCCTTCAGAACTATTCCTGAATCTTCAAGGTGAACCACCTTCCCAGAAACACAGAAACTGAGAAGGGCCAAGAGACCTGTGCAAGGGGATCAAACCAGGTGACTGCTAAGACAAAAGGAGAAAAGTGAGATCTCAAGGAAGACTGAACTACATAGGAAAAAGAAAACAAAACTGGATGAGAGGCACTACAGAAACATGTGCCTTAGAAATCACAAATGGAACAAGCTTGAGTATGTAATACCTGGTAGGCAACAAAATGAAAGAGCAATCTTTCAGGTACAGTCTAAGCCAAATCATTCCACGACTCTGCTTCCGCAGCTTTTATTGTTCCCATCGAAGTGCAGCGAACATTGCCGCAAGGAGCACGAGCGAGGTCAGAGTGAACGTCAGGATGAGCAGGGCACCCAAGGGAAGCACAGGCAAAGGAGCTTGGAGCAGGGGATCTGTACTGACATGGTAAAAAATTATTTGCAGTAGGCTGTAGCATCCTGGGAGCCAAAGGGAAGGGAAATCTTGGCTGATGTTCCTGTCTGACCAAGCAGAGCCGGAATCTGACTTGCTTCTGTATTGAGGCACAGGTGAATCAAGGCCAGGTTAATAAAATTTCTATTCTTTCAGTCCTATGAGCTGCTAGGTCCTATTAATTTTCAGGTAAATAATGTCAGTGGCAGACAGGTGTACTATGATGTTATTTCTACAAAAAAGGTCCAGTCTCTTAGAATAAAAGGTTACTTTAAAAACTACAACCACTCAAATTTCTACTAAGTAATAACATATGGAGATTAGCATTTAATCACGATGAGGTTTTTCATGTATTAACCCTAACAGTATATAATCAAAATTTCATTAAAATTATTTTTAAATTATTTTCACAAGCTAAAATAAATCTAAAAAGAAAAAATAACTACAATTACTATTTTTAAAAGAGAATAATTAAATGCTCTGGAATTACACCTTTTTTGCTCAGCACGATATCTACTATCAAAATTATCCTTCATGCAGGTTGTTAATTACAAAATACCTCTACAAAATTTTAAATTAATTTTTGGTTTATTAAGTTTAAATCCTCAGCTTCTGCATCAATCTGTGTTGTGGTAGTGATATTAATATTCTAATTAAGCTAGAAGGTTTTTTGTGACTTTCAGTAAGCAATCCACGTAGTATGAATTTTGTCAAAAGTGTCAGGAGGCATATTCTGATGTACAGTGAGGCACATACTGGATACAGTGTTTTCTGTGTCCTCAGAGACATGAAACATGGCAAACTTGATTTCCCATGAGGCAAATTTTCCCACACCACTTAGGCAGATTAAATGAATGAAACATGAAAAGCTTAAGCAAAATCTTGACTGCTCTGAATTAAGGATCATTTTGCAATTTTCTCCAAAAGAGCCAGAATTCATCTCTGATTCATGCTTGGACCTTCACATAACAATCTGACCTCCACCCATCTCCCTGTTGAAGCTGCGTCTCAAACCAGGCCACAGTAATACCCACAAAATATTGAAATACTGAAATGCTGAAATACTCTCACAAAAATCCTCGATTTGCTGCTGACCACCTCCAGCAAGGACGGCCACGGAGCGGTCACTTTTCCTTTCAGCTAACACGGTGGGTATAAGGAAAAGACCTTGGTCAGAGTGTATTTAGTGTCTGTCAATCCCTTTGCATATCTACACAGTCCAGAAGTCTCGGCATGTGACCTGAGAGCATCTGAGATCTCCAGCACAGAGCAATCCAAGTATTTTTGACCTATGAGATAAACAGTAGGTATATCCATTTGATCAGAAAACTGTTCTTACTGAACGTACATTGAAGCAATGGCAGGCAGCCAGAGACAACCCCACGGAATAAGCTGAGAGCAACTGTTGATGTGCACATCTGTCCATGAAAACTTGCCTAGCTGCTCTCAGTATTGGTACATGCACAATCTGTCCTTTTGCACTTAAGTACCTGAGCATCCAGAATCAGTGCCCAATTCTTGTTTAGCAATTCCACCACTGATAAAAATGAGAGCATATTTATTTCTGTAGGATCTCTGTCTGTACACATATTGAAAGATAACATGCAAAACAGGTAATTATAACCATGGAAGATAATCTTCTTTCTTTGCTTTTAGAAATGCTTTCTCAGTCCCTCCATTAATGCAACAGTCAGACAAACGACCTATTCAATATTAGTGACTGATCCTAACCTTACAACTCACAAAAAATTAATTACGTGGAAAAATAAATCATGCTGAAAATCTGAATGCCAAAGCTCTGCAAACAATTCACCTCTGAAGCACTACAAAACTTAACTAAAAAGATACAATTTGAAGCACTTACTGCAAGCATCATTACTGGCACTAAGATGAGCAACACATCTCTTCTGTTCCCATAAGTAGTGCAGTTCCTGTCTTATGTTCCCAAATTTTTACTATACTGCTCAGGGAAAGAAAACACTGATCTAGAGAGACAGAGGCAAAAGTCTATTCTTGTGTCTGTTCTTTGAGGCAAGATTAATCACCATCTCTTCATACTTTCAACAAGAAATGTACTTGCAAGATACTTGCACAAGGACTGCCTAAAATATGTGAGTCCAAGTATTTGCTAGGCTGAGAAATTTCAGATGGAAATTTTAGCATGCATTTAAATCAGTGTTTCTGAAGTTTGAATGTTGATAATGTAAAATTTAAAAAAAAAGACAAAATACTTACAACTATAAGATTTAGAAAGAAGAAATTCAGTACTGATTTTCAGATTTAAAACTGTAGTTCTTCATATGAATTGCAGTTTTTGAAATGTTGCTGACATGGTGCCATTGAAACTTACACCCTGGCAAAGCTAGTCTTCCTGAGAATATTCAGTAACTAGCTATTTACATTTTTAAAACATAAACCCAATTAAATGTCTGTCAAAAAGCTAATTACATAATACATATTAATAGCCTGATTATATTCTTTTTCTAAGGTATGCAATTAGCACCTGATTATTTAATTTCATATTTCATAGTTGTTATGTCATTAGGAAAAAGGTACATTTTTCAGCAGAACCCAACACAATGTATGGTGAATAAGACAGACATTTGTGAGTCACATTCACTGTTTCCAGGGGGAGAAGTGCCTAGATGTACTGCAAAACAAAGGGACATGCTATTAACAGCAACTGGATATTAAAATCTGCAATCTCTTCAAAACCTACTACATCATTTGGTATTTTTGAATTTAGTGATTATATATTTAAAGACGAACTGATCTGAACTTAGAGTGAGCATGAAATTTATCTGAGAAAGCTAACTGCACTACGAAGGATTGATTCTACACCGAAAAATTGTTTTCTTAGAACATGATGAAACAATAGCATTTTATTTTTAATAAAAGCAGATTCATTTGCTAACTGCAGAATTTTTCAATATTCTAAATTTAATTCAATATACATTGATGGGAAGATTGTGGCAGTGTCACTGCCATGTTCCAATTTCTATTGATAACATCCTAGGAGCAGATCTTTGAGATAATATTTTCACTGATATTTCAAACAAGCAACTTTACACTTATAGGATGGTGGGGAAAAAATAATTAAATACAGTTCTTAAATTACGTTCCATGTAGTCACATGTGGAACATCACAGTAATTCTGACAACCTTAACACTTGAGTCTACTCATGTGACTGAGCTTGAAGATGACATTCCCCAGAAAGTTGTCAATTTTTAAAATGCCACCTTACCATCATCAATAAAATGACTCAGAAAAAGGATATTTTTGTGGGTAGACTCACCCCACAAAAGCTCTTTGAGTCAGTACCATGAAGAAAGGGAGAAGGGAGCTCCCACTCTTCTATTAGGTGTTTCTCTAAGGACACCAGATGCAATGGCTTCTCTTTGATCAAAGATGTGATCACGGGACTGAAGACCACAGAAGATTAAATGTGAGATTCAAAATAGGAAGTTTTGTGCCTAAGCCCAAAACTGGCATTGCCAGCCTGACCCACTGGTACTCTTACCCCTGGAGACACCAAAATGCCACCCTGAAACATCTTACCTGAGATCTATCCTTGCACACACCCAGACGTCCCCCAGACTGAGCAGAGAGCTGCCTACCTCATACTTGCTACACTGCATAACATTTAACAGCCTTCTGTGAGACACAGCCTCACACAGACACAGCCAGGCCCCTCTCAAATGCAGCTACATCTGCTTTTAGAGGGAGGCACTGCTGAAGGAAGCAGTAACAGATAGTTGCTGTGCAACATGTTGGTATTTCTATGAAATCATCAATATGGCCAACATGTAGCAGAGAACACAAAGTTCATACAGCCAGAGGACAAAAGAAAAAAATTATGAAGTAATCAATGGTAGATATTTAGAAAGCTCAAGATCCTGCACAGATGGAGATACCTCTCTTTAGACTTGAAGCAGGGAACATTCCAGATGTAGAACATTGATCTTAGTATTTCTTTTGGTCTAGTTCATGTGGATCCTGACAAAGACAGGAACCTCCATGTCCCACTACAAGAAGCTAACAAAATCAGCCAGTTCCAGTTTCAGGAAAGAGATATCACATATGCAACAAAAACTCATTTTCATCATAACTACGACTTGGGGGCTCACACGACTCAATACAAGAGTTTAAGTACAGTAGTAACCAAAGTTTGGGACACACGAAATAAACAGAAATGCAACTGACTCATTAGACCAATATCGCAAAACAGTTCTCACAATTTCTCACTTTCTTCTACATGGTCAAGTTAGGTGTTTTCTGCAGTGGATATGAGCAAGTATGTATGCAATCTCTGACACTCCAGAATGTTTTTGTTCAGCTGAAGATGTGGCTAGGCAACTACACGAGGTTTGTAATGCAAATGTAGAAGCCTTTATAAGTACTAAATCAGCAGTCCTGCTTGCATTTGCATATTTGAAAGCTTAAAAGACTCATCTAAAGTAGTCACACATGCATATTCACAGGACTTGACTATAGATCACCAAAAACTAGCAAACTCCTTCCACCATCATCTGTTTCTGGACACTGCTGTGAGAAGAAAGTAATATTTCTCTTTTCAAATAAATTATGAGATTCTACTCTCTTGCCTCTTTGCACCCCTGCTCAAATCAGTAAGTTTACACATTGGAATTACATTTCAGTACTTTCAGAAGAAAGTGACAACATAAAGCACAGAAAAATCATCCCTCACCTTCTAGATCTTCCTTTTCAAAGTGTGTCTTGAGAATGGAGCGAGTTCCACCTCTATCCACAACAGCCTCTTCATCATTTCTCTACAAAAGAGAAGAAAGGACAGATGAGCTACTTTTCATTTGGAAACTATTGGCAAGATTGTACACTACTATAAAACAAAGATGCTTTTAATATTAATTATTGACTTTTCCATCTCAAGAACAAAAAGGAGTTTAAGAATTTCATTTTCCTTATTAAAATCTATTATGCATCAGTTTTTACTGAGGTATGATTACAGCTAGCTTCGACGTGCAAAACTTCTCCTGGTAAAACCTGCAAGATGATGAGTAAACACTGGTTACTGGAAACCAAGAAAAACATGAGTCAATAGGACAATGAAAGAGATGAGAGAAGAAATGTCTGATCAAGGCAGCTTTATTGTCGCACACCTGAAGAAAAGGGTTGCATACGTATTTTTGTCTTTAGACCAGGATCCTGAGCTACATGCAGAATTCCCAAATCATTATTACTAAGACGCCTTATACTTTGGCAAAGCTAGACAATAATACTCAGTGACAATATGGTAAGAAATAAAATTAACACCATGAAAGTAACTGGCTTCACTTACTGGTGAATTGCAAAGCCTTTGCTTTTCTTTACAAACACCAAGCTGGATTTAGTATAAAGGCAGGCAGCACACACTAATAGCAGAAAACAGAAAAGCTATTCTTCCTCAGGAACATATATTTCATGTTTAATTTTATCCGGTAGCTATACATGCATTTTATATACTGCACTGTAAATGGAATACATGATCAATTGTGTATTGTACTGTAATATTGTACTCAGGCTAGGTAAAGTACAGAAATTAGTGATTTTGTCATTTCTGACATGAAGAAAAAAAAAAAACAACACATTTCCCTGAAAAGAAAAATCTTTTGGGAGTTCAGCAACAAGATACTAGATGCTGTGCTAAAATGAGTATTTGGTTCACCACAAGTTTGACATCACTCATGAAAAAATCCAGCTGCTAAATACAGTCTATATTCCACAACATGATTTAGAGTGGTTTCCATTAAATTATGAGGAAAAATGATGCATTATTACAGATATACAAAAGTATCAATTAATATATCATGAATACATATTTACTTGTCATTAGTAGACGGGTTTTATTAAGTGATATTAGAACTAGAACTAATTGATTTCAATATATAAAATTGGTATCTTAATGCAAGTCTGAAGCAACTGGATATAATTACCAGTGTTACATGATAAATAAGCATCTATATATAGAACGCAATGGAATATAGTAAGAAATTAAATTCTTTGAGCACCTGTCCTTAAAGATCAGATGTCCCATGCAAAAGGATTCACTTATATAGCTAGATGTGGTGCATTCTGGATGTGAGTTTTTGTTTCAGGCTCCTCTCTTTTTTAAAAATAGCTGTCATGCTGTAGCTATCTTACATAGAAAAATCCTATGAATGTGTTAGCACCAAGCATCTGGGCTGTTAAGAAAGAAAGACCAAGTGTTAAAATGTCGTTATTAGAGCTTTCCCACAGATAATAGTTCATAACTAAAATATGACAATAAGAAATAGGCTTCTATTGAAACTGTTTTGTCTTTTAATAATCTAGAATTAGCTAATAACCTATTAGGATGTACCAGGGAAGTATAACTTTGCACAAACCATTTGATTCTGTGATTCTGTGATCATTTTAATAAAGTGAATCCATTCTTTTAAAGCAGTTAGACATAACAATGCCATGCCCCTGGGTGAGTGATTAGGCAGGATGTCAAAGGCCAAGTATTAGAGCCAGATCATAAGCAACGCTATTCTAGCATAAGACATACGCATCAGAAAGAAAGCAATGTTAGGGAACATTTACAGTGGGGAAAATACTAAATTGCTGGACAGTTTAAAGCCTTTACAGATTATCTAAGTAAATTAAATACAAATTAATTCATTAATATTTATCAAAATATGCTCATACACTTTGACTTCTCCTTTCCCATGTGTTCAATTTTCAGCTTCTGGCAGTCTTTTACTTCTCTGCCTCCTCTTCCTGTAATGTCACAGCAAGTCTCAGCCTTGCCTCTTCTCAGAAGTGGGTTTATTCCATTAATATTACAGGGAAAAACAGCTTAATTGGGAGTACTGTGTCATTAGCAATTCACTTGTCAAATTCTGAGCAAAGTCCAATTAAACAGGCCTTGCACTGAACATGCTGACTTCCCAGGGAGCCGCATGAAAGCCACCTCACATTTACCAGTACAAGAGTTATACTGCTTTTACTCTAGAAGTAATTTCTGTGATTCCTGTACTGCCCCCTTGGAGGAGGGGAGAGGTGAGACAAAGGTTCACTTATAGGTTAGTGCTTAAACTCATTGGGTGGTGAGAACTATCACAATACAAGTAAACACAGATCCCACTCCACTTTCCCCCGATGAACAGAGACTGGAAACCTAATTTCAATTAGTAATGCTCTGCTTTTTATTAGAATTTCAGGAAAACTACAAAAGTATTAT
The DNA here is from genome assembly GCA_013397755.1 of Cnemophilus loriae. NCBI lineage: Eukaryota > Metazoa > Chordata > Aves > Passeriformes > Corvidae > Cnemophilus > Cnemophilus loriae. The sequence continues at coordinate 884,095 of VZTF01008849.1, forward strand.
TTTTAAGTGCTGCAATAAATGAGAGTTTGAAACTGAAAGTATAGGCAAGACTAACCATAATATAGTCATGGAATACAGAATTCATGCCAACCAAACTCCACACTAACATCCTCAAACCCATGAGTCCACTGCAGTTTGGCCCATCAGCTTCAGCAGGTTCAGAATAAGGCATGAAAACTAAGTGCTCTTTATTGCCATGCCACATTTATGTCAGAATTCTACCACTTCTTCCTTTTGCCCCACTTGAAGACGATGAAGGTAAAAAATTTTACATAGGGCACGCAACTGCAAGGCCTGGAGTACTGAAACCATACAGACATACTGCAGCAGTCTGCAAACAAATGTGTGGACACACTGACCAGGTACAAGTCCTTGGAACTGTCCATTATTGCAATGAGTTGCTTGCTGAGTCCAGTGAACACTGTGGTCTACTGCTTAAAGCATGGGAGAAGAATCCAGGAAGTCCCCAAGCGCTAATTCTGGATCTGCCACTGACTTGCTGTGTGGCCTTGGAAAAGCCACTTAATCTCTGTGCCTCAGCTTCCCCATCTGTAAAATAGGGATAATAACACTTACTCATCTACCTTCCTCACCGGGCTGCTCTGTGCCGAAATAAATCTTCACATAGCATTTCAGAGCTGTGAGGCACTACAGAAGTGCCAAGTCATTCAATTTAAGACATTTCAACCATGTGAAGAGATAATCACAGGAAATAACAAATTGATAAAAAACATTAAGGGGTAAACTTTCTTTCTTTTACATCAAACCAATGTATATTAATACCTTGCAATAATTTTGCTTTGCACATCTTTGACAAACTTTATATATGAATAAATATACTGGGATTTTTTTTTCTGCCAGCCTAATTTAAGAACAATGCTGGAGAAGCCAGTGGAATTATGTTTCAGTGAAGCTATAATCAGAGTGCAATAAATTTGTCATAAACAATCTAACATTTCATTCTCCTTTTCATTATATTTGTTAATATCTTATGGTTTTACATAATCATCACACAATAGTTGATCTAAAATTTATTTCCCTACAGTAATAAAATACCAGCAAACACACGGTAGAAGAAATAATGTATCTGAGATAAAACAGCAAGAAAAAGCCAAAGCTTTTTACATGGAAACCACAAGCTCCTCAGAGACCAGGGCCCAGCAACTCTACTCAGTCCATGATTTTTTTCATCTCTTACATTTTCCAAATGAATGCTGGAATGACCTTCACCACGCAGCAGCAGCAGCTGCACGTATTTCACAGAAAAAAAATCTATTTAATGAAAATCTTATAAATACAGTTGTTACTATATTTTTCTCTTCGTTCTAGAAGTTCAAACACAGTGGCAGGTACAGAAAAGCAGACAGTAGAGTCATCTTCTGCATGCTTTACATTACAACAACATGCTGTAACACTGAAATGTGTATTTGAAGTTGAACAAAATAAAAGGAAATAAACCACCTTCAAATACATTACTTTTCAGTAAGCAGTCACAAAGGAAGACGGTCACCACGAGTCTTGAAATAGGGATTTTCAACCCTTAGATAAACAACCTGCTTATCAGAGTATAAAGTGAGACTACAACTGTTGCCAGGAATTTTAAGTGTATTGGCTAGAAGGAATAAAAAGGCCCATGACTTAGAAACCAAAACCAAATGCCTTAAGTACCCTTTCCACCTACGTCTTGATAAAGCTCACCACCCAGGATAGTTTAATAAATATCAGGATATTCCAGTATAAAAATGACCTCCTGGAAAGCTTCCCAAAGTGACCCACTTTAGCTATGATACAGCCCTAACTACAATTCATAACAAGTTGCAAAGAGGTTGATCCTTCACCTGCCACCTCCCAGAACTGTGCACTGCCCTTCTACATCTCAGAACAACTTAATTAATGAAAAAATACACTTTTAGAAAAGCTGAAAAGCATCATTTTATGGCAGATGTTTTTGTGTCTTTTTAGTTACAGCTCTTATAAACTGTCTATGCTTTCATCACGTTGTAGATGACTGGGTGGAGAGAAAAAGGAAATTAACTACTTTCAAAGGTGGATCTGTACAAAGGCCCACGACACACGTCTTTAATTATGTATGTGCTAACGTAGACACACACTCTTGTAGAATTTCAGTACCTTTCTAGATGATGGAATTAGGACATATTTCGCATCTTCTGGATGACAACAAGGTAGACTGAAGTTCAGGTGACTATATTTGATTTGAAGTTATCTATACAGGTATTATATGTATTTAGTACAAGAAGAAAACCAATACATTCTCTTAAAAGACACTGTTGCATACATCATAAAAACTACTTGGATACTGGGCAAACATTTACTGAAGGTCATCTGTGTTGATCACTACAGTAAATGAAACATTAGTGTAGCAATAAATACACATTAGGAAACAGGAAATTGTTAGGACAACAGGGAAGTATTAAATAGTTGCAATGAGTACGTCTCACTGTCTTTCCCTTGGTAGGTTCATTGCTCCACTAGTATGATATCTGTATCTAATATATTTTGAATAGACAAGTCAAAATGGATAACACAGAAATTTTTATTTTACATGGAAAACTACAATTCTTTTTTTTTTTTCCTTGATCCTTCCTTTTATCTAATTTTCTTCATGCCTAGCTACTTTTATTTTCTGCCCTGGTATTTGGTCAGTGTTTCCAATGAACTGGATGATTGTTTTCCTTTGAAATACAGTGCAAAAACCAGCTAGAAAGAGTATAAATATTCCACTTTTTTTTCACAGTTTTTAAGCCTCTAGGTCAAATCCTTTCCCTTTATAATTACATTCTTAATATACTCACAGCATAAATCATATCAACATAACCATAAAGAATCTTTTTTTCAGTGTCTTTCTTTCTGTAAAATATATAACCGAGCAGAAGCCATTTTGATTTTTTATGCACTAGAAATTATGCATATGACACACTTGCTGACTCATAAGGAAAATAATCATGGTATTAATTGCTTCTCCATATAAGCCACTTATTGACGATTAGACAACCTACATAATTCTGAAATGCCATCTGGAACTCAGGAACACCTGTCAGCATAAAACATGAGATACTGCCTTCCTATAAAAAATAGAAAGCTACAATGTTGTGCTGGTTTTGGCTGGGGTAGAGTTAACTTTCTTCACAGCAGCTGGTAGGGGGCTGTGTTTGGATTTGAGCTGAACACAGGGTGGATAATACAGAGATGTTTTGTTATTGCTGAGCAGGGCTTGCACAGAGCCAAGGCCCTTCCTGCTCCTTGTACGGCCACGCTGGAGAGGGGGCTGGGGGTGCCTGGGAGGTTGGGAGGAGACACAGCCGGGACAGGTGACCCCAGCTGACCAAAGGGACATTCCAGACCACATGACATCATGCTCAGTATATAAAGAGGGGAAAAAAGAGGAAAGGGGGTACATCTGGAGTGATGGCATTTGTCTTCCCGAGTCACCGTGACCTGTGATGGGGCCCTGCTCTCCTGGAGATGGCTGAACACCTGCCTGCCCACGGGGAGCAGGGAATTAATTCCTTGTTTTGTTTTGCTTGTGTGGGTGGCTTTTGCTTTCCTTATTAAACTGTCTGTATCTCAACCCATGAGTTCTCTCACTTCTACCTTTCTGATTTTCTCCCCCATCCCACAGGTGTGGGAGTGAGCAAGCAGCTGTGTGAGGCTTGGCTGCTGGCTGGGGTTAAACCACGACAAACATATAATTATTACATTTCTTTTATATTATCAATAATTACATATGCTTAAAAGATGGAACTCTAACATGTTCGGTTTATACCTATTATCATAAAGTTAGTGGTATAAAACTTGTGTATTTACCTTTCCAATGGCCTGTAGTGAAATACTAAACATTTTTGCAGACACCACACACACAATTACCTTCTCAGTTCCAACATTACTGTTTTGTATTGTATTCATTTTACAGATCTATTACAGATACATATTTGTATTTTTAAGGTCATTTTAGTCGAGTTCAGCCTAACATTTCATAAAGATGGCATTACTAAAGATATGGAAAACTAAGTTATTTGAACTCAAGAGCTACCAAGTGCATATTTGCAAAGACAATTAACCTACATGGCTAAAAAGCTGTTATATGTAGATGCATGCCTCCCTGTTGTAGGAGGAAAATCACTGGTGACTGCCATGTTCAATCTTGTCCTTTAAACTGTCCTTGAGCAGACAGGCCCACACAAAACTGATTTAATGCACAATGCGTATGCCTGCAATTTAGATGCTACAATTCTTTTCTCTTTCTGAAGACAAGCACACAGGGTTTAAAAAAAAAAAACAACCATTTTTTAATATTATCATGTTTAATTGCTTATCTTACATATAACCATATTTAGCAATCTTCTGAGGTGGAAAGTACAGTGAATTTTATCTTTCTGATGAAATATAATTGCTTTTCCATTCCACTAGCTGCATTATATCATCCTTTTCCCCTCTATCTACCTAGCAAAGAAGACCCATCAAAACACATTTATAATGCAATAAGGTCTGTTCTGTAAGGTCTGAAGGATCATTTTTTAAAGTGTTCCTTTAATGGTACGGCTTTTATGGCAGCTTGCTGCAGTAATCACTACTAGTTAACATAAAGCACAGCTTTCCTTTTGGTCAGCTCTGCTCCACATAGTTCAGGCTACGCAACAAAGTAAAAAGTAATTAGTTTTTATCCCAGATTTGCATCTTCCCCAGGGCTGCATGTCATATGCATAAAAGCATCCTTCTCTGTCTTCTCTTTTCCTCTTTTCTATTTTTATAGCAAAAGCCAAGATAATGTTTAGCATGACTCAGTAATGAAATGCCATGTTCTGCAATGCTGCTAAAAATTGCACTAATCAGCACTGGCTTCAAAGAACTGATCTGCTACCAGCCAGAGACTGGACACATATTTAATGTAATAATGCAATTTCTGTAACATATGAAAATAGAGAATAATTTCAGACATTAACTCTAAGCACACAGTATTGTTATAAATAAAACACAAGCAGAAAAAATAAAACAAAGCAGTTTTACACAGAACTAAATCTCACGAATACTTGTAATTCCTGTGTTTATCTGCATTGAAGCATCTTGTGCTTGTTATATATCATTATGCACAATACAGCAGCTATAAACTGATGCATAAATGACTGCTCACAAAAATATTTCCTTCATATTTGATAAGGAATCTTCTTTCCTAGAAAAGCCATTTTAGGTAGAAAATCACATTCCTTCCATTTGCAAGGCAAACATGATACACTCTTTATCTATTCTCTATACACCTATCCAACTGAAGTCAACATTTCCATTTAAAAATATTTAACAAAAAATCAAGGCAAAATAGTAGCTTAACTTGTTGCAATGGCCAGGTGCACCACTTTGTCTGTCTAACAGAGCAGGGGTACGGGGGAGTGGGGACAACTCTGATAGAACACGGACCAAACAACTTTCCCACTTAAAACGCTTGATAAACCTGTTAGAGCACTGGATATAATAATCAAATAATGAACTGCTAAATTCTTTCTGATTTCTAGTACCTGTTTTAAAGCACCTGAAATTAATTGCAGCTGAGCTTACCATATCTTGTATGTCTTGGAGTAAAATAATCAGGACTGTCTAAGTGATGCAAATACCTTACAAAATCTGAACAAGGCAGTTAGGTTATTGTGTTTCTTTTAATATTTTCAGTCATGTTCAGAGTCTCAAAACTTCTCCCTTTCCTTCTATCCTATCACTTCTGCCAGATTTTCAAGCTAATCTTTATTCAATTGCTAGTTTCAGCCAGACCTCTGAATAAATAAAAGACAGTACTCCTTGCTGCTATGTAGATGTAGAAGTAGGGTCACATCTGTATGACTGAGATTTTATTCCTTTTACTTTGTATTTTTTTACTACACTGTGAAATATTTAGAAGTTATAGAGAGGAGAACAGCATAGATGGTTATTTTCTCCCCTGTGGTTATTATTACAACGTCCTATGTCACCCTAGTGCACTCCCATTAGCTGAAATCCTCTTTTCTCACTTCATAGCAATGGCTATGTCAACTGCTAAAAAGTCCAACAGCTAGAAGATGGATGTGAAGACTTTATCCAAAGCCCAAATGAGATTTAATTTTAGCTTGTCTGGCCTCTCTCTTGGCCCAATGCCAGGCAAGGACAGATCCAGGATAACAGCACTGTTTAGGTGCAGTTAGAAGTTGAACACGCAGACTTTAGCCCACGATCCAATATTATACTAGCTGCTGCCCAGCAAAGGGAAAAAAGAATGTTAATTTCTAGTTTCTTACCCAGAAGTAAGATGTATTTGGTTTTAAGTTGGATACACTTCACATCTCAAGGGATCTCCTTTCAGCCTCAGAAATTATGACATGTTTTCAGATTTCTTTACCTCAAAATAGGGTCAGAGAGAGGAATCACAGACAGCAGTCTTCTTGAAGCAGCTATTCACGTGGAAATAGCGAGTGCAAAGAAGAAAAAGGGTCATGACCAACTTATTAGGACCCATTTTAACAACAACTACAACACAGGAGAGAGAACTTTTTCTCTTCCTTTACAGCCAGCCACAAAAATGATGTTGTTTGGCAACTGCATCTTTTAGATGCAAACATATGCCAACTATATTTCAAAACCACGTTTTTTTGACATCATAAGCCAGCAAGATCAATAATAAACTAAATCATTCTCTCTGAAACACCAATATAATGTTCAGCAATTCTTTCACTTCTCAAACCACTTTCAATTGTATTTGACAAACACTTTCTACAAACACAATACAGGGATTAATGAAGGCAGCAGGAAGGTTTCTCCTGCTGACCTTCCACAGAAGTTTGTGACACTGTTGCCCTTCTAGCAGTGAAGGTAGCCTGGCCTGAACCAAATCTAACTGAAGTGTTGAAAAATAGTACGGCCCATTTTGTCATTCTTTTTCAAGGAAAAATTAACATCCAATACCATACAAGTTTCTGTTGCAAGCCCAAAGACTAAATTGGATTCCTTGTGATCCTTCAGAGTTGCCTTCTGTATGACCTATTGTCCTCTGGAAGAGAAGAGAAGACTGTGTTTGGTTTGTTTGGCTTTTTTTAAACAGAAACTTGTAAATAACTTCCTTGAATAAAACTGACAGGTCTTTCTGAGCAAAACCTATAAATTCAAATGTAGAGTTTAGTCTAAAGAGTTCCCAAATCATCTATATTTTCAGGGAGTAACTTCAGCAGAAAATCCAGAACTGATGGCCGGTATTTCTGGTCTCCAAAGATTTAGGTTGATCTATGCGATTTTGTTGTCATGAGTGAATTTTTTATCAAGGCAACTGTAATTGATGTGACTGAAAAACACGGGTCTGTATCACCCAGAAATGTTCTGCTGCACACAAATGAACAGCTGCCACCACGGAAATGAAGAGACCTTTTGCACTATCGATACAGTCAGAGCATAAGAAAGGAAAAACTTTCCATCTCATAATTAGACAATGAGATTCTGATTATCTTTGCTCTCCCTCTTCATCTGTCTCAGGTCATCAGTAAGCCATGGTGACCAGGAAGGGTAATGCAAGAGAAAATAGTTATAAGCTACCCTGTTCACAAGAAGATAAAAAAATAATTAAATCCTCCAAGCCACTTACAATAATATCTGGTATCTGAAAGCTCACCAAATTCACACAGGCATTAAGAAAAGCGGGAAACAGTGCAGAAGCAGTGAGGACAGGGAAGCAACAGGCAGAAAAGAAACAAGTGAGATAATGAAATTGATAATGTATTCTGAGAAATAACAGGACAAATAAACAGATTTCAAATGCCAAGTCACTTGTGCATCATTTCTGCCCAGGCAATGAAACAATGCACTTTAAGGAAAATTTTCTTATTGACCACTCATTCAAAATATATTGGGAAAATGATCACAACAGTGGATTAGATAAGGAGGGATTTGTATAGCTTAAAACTTCAGACAGGACAAGATACATAGTCAGGAATTTGAAATGTGCTGCCAAATAATCAAAGGTAAATACGAATTAAATAGTAGTTCAACAGATCTTCTTACCTCTCAGAGATCTAAGAATTAAACTTGTACACATTGCTCATCTGTTGTAATCTGGAAGCTTTAAAATCATCACTTCCATGTGATGGACAACAACATCTGGTTGTCCTAGTCTAGTCAAGACACTTGAAAATAAAAACAAGCTAAAAGTTAAAAACAAGTGAAATGACCTTAATAGTGTACTTCATATTGAAATTACAGAATGTAACTTTCGGAAAGGAAAAGGGACAAGTATTAGTATAGAGTAGAAAGTAGGTGTGAACATGGCATTACATCTTTCGTCAGTGCTTCTACATGAAAATGTCTTATTTCTAGAGAAGAGTGCTATTATTTTCACTGTCAATTTTCTCATAATGCCACTAAATTGATAGATCCCTATTCAAATGTAGAGAACAGCAAGGAAGGACACAACGATGTCCATCAGACAGAGCTTTGAGGGGTATTGATCTAAATGACCCCAGTGTTCAGTACTTTAGGTAAATGCCAGAAATTACTAGATATCGAGTTTTATTGGCACATCACAGGTAACGAAATTTTTGAGTTACTTATCATTAGTTCTATCTCACTATACTGCTCTAAAGTGAAAACAGTTACAAGCACGATGCCAAAAAATAATATCCAACAGATGCCCTTCATACCCGTCCTTGTCAAGATAACACCATCTCCTTTTATTAAAGAACGGATTCTTTTGTAGTGAACACAAAAAGAAAACTCTTATAATTCAAACATTATTCCACAAGCTCTTTGGATCAATCTTTGATTTATTACAAGTTGTACCAGGCTTATCATATAATCATTAAGGTTGCAAAAGACTTACACGATCATCAAGTCCAACTTTTGACCTTATACCACCATACTCACTAAACTATACAGGAAGTTTTTGAACACCTCCTCATTCTCTGAACACTTCCAAGAACAGGGACTCCACTACTTCCCTGGGGAGTCTGTTTCAGTGTTAAACACTCTTCCTGAGTTAGTGTGCAACAGGCTCCTCCTCTTCAGGCACAATCTTAATGTAGGTATTAAAAAAATAATAATAATCTGCTGATCTGTATTTACTCTTACAAGCATTCTTCGTAAGACCTGCAAATTCTGCCTACTTTTTCTTTGACTAGCATTGTTATTAAATACATATGTGTATGCATACGTGGAGAAAGAAAAATAATGTCTATGGGCTCCACTGACACACATGCCGCAAATATATGCATGATGTGCTAGTCAAATAAATGACTTAATTTATAAATATTTCATTAATCACACCACTTAAAGGACATGTAAAAGCTTACAGGAATACAAACAATAAATAGCCATGGGTTAAGAGTACTTAGCAACCTAAGCGTACTAAGATGAACACAACTAGCACATCTGCCAAGTCATTAACAGGTTATAATTCACTTTATAGACTACAGAATGACTTTTGATGACGGCCTTCAAAGATTTGGTGCTGTAAAAGAAAGTTCACTAATGATTGTAAGATGAATAGCAATTGGGAAATTAAAACTGATACTATACTGCCAGTAGAGCAAACACAAGATTCAACCTTGTGGTAAAATCTCTCTCTTGGAAGGGAAAGGACAAGGCAAGTTGTAAAGCTGTTAAAAGAAGGACGAGAAGCTTGTATTTGAGAAGATGAGTAAACAGACCTTAAATAGCAAGTGATGTAGGCAGAGTGATAAGCTAAGATGATATTAACACCAGTAATCAAGTGAAGGAAAGCTGTAAGTATTAACGTCAGCCAGACAGATGAGATCATAACACTCACGGTGCTGAGGCGAGCCAGACCTCGATCTGATTTATGGCTACATGAACAAACAGGAACTGTCAGCTCTCAGGGCCACATAGAGCAAAAAGAGCAAATCAAGAAAGAAAAGGAAAGAAAATTGAAGAATTATTTCTGACACGGCTACATTTAGGTGAACACTGAAGACCAAGCAAATTTTCTGAGCTAAGCAGGGTTCAACTGGACTGGGGGAAAACCACCAAAAAATAAAGCAGTGGTGCCTTCATATAGGCCATGCTCATGGCTAAATTATCTGAAGTAAGGTGTGGAGGAGGATGCAAAGCTGAAGATGGATTCCTGAGAGATCTAAACACACACCTACATGCAGAAAGAGAATGGGGAGAGGAAGACCCACCCAATAAAAAACTGAGTCTGTAAAGAGAAACAATCAACAAGGACAAAATGACAAATGTCTAAGAACAACAAAATTTAGTGAAGACTATAACATAGCATCACAGAGAGATGACAGATGGAGTGGAGGAGAATAAAGGATTAGACTGGAATTCCTCCAGGAAGAAGTCAAGTGGAACATTAGTGACATAAATTTCAGTGCAAAAGACAGAAACCAGAAGTGAGCAGTTCTAGAAAGGCATTAGAAGACAAGAAATTAAGACAAGTGTACAAAGCATACAACTGGGGGGAGTGGGAGAAGATGAAGGAGTTCAAGGGATAGGACATTAATCTGGTGAACAGAAACTTCTGAAGTAGAGGGTTGGCTTGTGCTGGGTATTTTTTTAATATGAATAGACTCAGACATATTTCTTGTATATGAGAAGGAATTCAAGGAGAGAAGCAAAAATAAAAAAAAAAGGTCATCAGAAGGTGGACAGGAACAGGAAAAAGTTAATTGAAACAGGTTCAAAGACTACAAAACAAAAACTTAAAAGTCTGTTTCAGTAAAGAGGAAGCTTGAATTTTGACCTTAGTTTGTTAGTTTTAAGAAATTCACATGGAGAGATGGGGGAATAGATAAACCGCATGGAGGGCTGTATGACTAATAAAATACACAGAATAGGCAAAACAGCAAGCAAAAATACTCATAACAGATGACAGAAATCTCAGAGATTAAGAAATACTGAAAGTCAGCAGAATCAAAAGATTTTCACCAGAGATAGTCAGCAGTATCTCTAAGGCATTGCAGATGGCATTAGGAACTGAGAAAATGGATACTGGGAGTCAGCCAGGACCATGGATGTCAGAAGGGTGTGGAACTGTATGAGAACGAAAAATAGCGCCTAAAGGGAAATGATAAGCTAGAATAAGATAGAAGAAAGTACAGAGGAATAAAGGAAGTCAAGGTCATCAAGACCAACAAAACAGAAGTGTCACAAAGTCCCATTCTGAGAGAGAGAGAATAAAAATCTTCTAAAAGGTCCAATTGTTACCACAGAAAAAGAACTTGGATAACACAGTGCAGAGAGAAGACCAGCTCCAGTGTGTAGCAGATTTGGCACATGGTATATAGTTCAAATGAGAAACAGCACCAGGGCAGCTACAGAGTTGCATGGTTATCCATATGGAGACTGAAGGGTGAGAAACTACGAATGGAAGAAAGTTGCAAGTCAAAGTCAGACAGAGATGGGAATAGGTAGAGTTGTATGCATGCACACCATAAAAACATTAGAAAGACAGACAGAAGGAAATCCTATTGCTAAATAAATAAATAAATAAATAGGAGCAGGAAGAACTCAGAATAGTGCAGAAGTACCTAATTCTTTGACTCAAATTCAGAGCAGACAATGTTTTAGGGAACAGTCACCACAGACTAGAGATGAGGCAGTGTTAATAAACAAGAGAAAAAATCTCTGCGGGCTGGAGGGAACAGCAGCAGGTAGAAAGACAACATCTAGGTTCTTTGAGACCAGTCACATTCTAGAAATGTCAAGAAAATAAAAAGAAGACCAAATAATGGAGAAGATAAGGAGTTTTGCACTCGAATAAAAAAATGAATATACAGGAATTTCACAAGCTGAACCGGAGGCAGATGTAATTTAAGGGAAGAAGGAAATGTCATTAAACCAAAGCGTAATCCAGACATAGGTTGATATAAGAGCATGAAAAGCATCAGAAAACACAGAGATAAACTGGCACCAATAAAGTAATCAAAAATCACAAGAGAAAGGAAACAGCACCATACTCATTGTTGCTCTTTCATATATCCTGAAACTTCTGTTATCTGAAGCTGTTACACATATCTCTCTGACATACATTACTTGTTTTAACAAACAACATGGTGATTTCAAATGCTAGTTGATAAGGATGATTTGGTCTGACATAGTTATACTAGGAAAGATTTAATCCCCTGAAGCTTACACTGCACGCCAAGTCCATACAAGCAGTACTGGTCACGGCATTTTATACTTGTACGCTCTGTAACAACACTAAAAGTTCATGCCAGCGTACACTAATAAATCTTTTGTAATGTGGAACTGGACTAACCTGAGTCCTAGTCTCACAGGAATTTTAATCACATTTATGGATCATCTGCCAAAATTGCATAGCGATTGCCTAATTCTTCTCAAGATACAGTACACAAGGGAGTAAATAACATCCCTGGTTCTTACGCATCCTTGGACATACAGATGCCTGGGTTCTTGCAGAGGAATGTCAAAGGTTTTTTTAAGGAGTTTGTTTTGTTATTTTAAGCTTATTTATTTTTTCGAGCCAAACATCACAGCTAGTATGTGTGATGCATAACTTTACCAATGATTATGTTCAAGTAGACTTCTGAAGGCAAAGGACTGTAAACAGAATAAGGCCAGCTAATGCATTTTAAATCAGACATATCCCAGAAAGTTACACAGGGCTTTTGGTCCCCAAATAAGGGTGCAGTCAGATCTGCTATATATGGGGACCGTAGATTTCAGCTAATACATTGAATAGGAGTTGATTCATTTAAGAAGGAAAAAAAAAAAAAAGGAAAAAGAAAGAAAAGTATTTAAAAAGTAAATTGAAATCCACTCCTTTGCTGTGACTCTGATATTCTATTATAGTCACAAATATGTACACTTTAAAAACAAAGAGGCGTCGACACTTAGAAATGGAAATGTGGAATCATTTTATTTTCTTTGAAACATTAATGCTCTAGGATAATTTCATCTGCTGATATAAATATGGCAGAATACGAAACTCTAGGAAGTGGGTTTGTAACCCATCAGGATTACAAATCCATTTACAAGTGGTAGAATTCTCAATAGATGGAAACATAACACACAAAGACATTGCTCTTCTACAGGTACATGAAATCCTATGTTAGCTTGCACCTTGCACAACTCCTATGTAGTCAATGGAAGCTAGATGAGATTCCAGATAAAATTTATCTTGAAATATAGCATTGCCGTGGACTGCAACAGAACACTTTAAACAGTGCATATCACAAGAGCTTTCCTCTGCTTAGAAACAGAATGAGCATATTTTAAACCGGCACAGTGCATGGAAAAATTCAGTGAGAGACGAGAAGCAACAACAGGAACTCAGAAGAACAGAACTGCAATCTCTCTTGAATCTTTGTCCATCCTTCAAACAAAGAAGGCTCAAAGCTTTCATAAGATCACTAAAGACTGAAACTACACCTCCCTGTACATTCTACATTTAAACTGAAGGATTTTTTTGTAGAGGAAAAAAAGAAGAGAGAACCAGAAAAAGCAAATGTCCCCACTTCTCCCTTTAGCAGTAGATTCGACTTGCACAGGGCACTCTGGAAGCCTGATCATCCAAACTCACAAGCACTGGAACAGCCAGTTTAGCTTAACTATCACTCTATGCCCATTTAATATTTATCTGCTAAAAAGAATACTGAGCGGAGGAGAGGGGAAGTAGCAAGAGACTTCTAATTAATTACTAAGTAATAGATGGGAAATATCTCCTTTTCAACAGCAAAGGATCAAGCCAATAAATCTTGTGCATGGTTCCATTAATAGATACTACTATGATTTCCTTGAAAATTTTATTCATGATTATTCTCATGCTTGGTCATTTTCCATCATCCTGAATCACAAAACTAATGCTTATGGCAAATTATGGCAAAATATTAGCAAAGATGTGTGATGGCGTTTTTAATCTGCCCATGAGAAAAACTGAAAATCTGTGTAATATTATTACCTTGTATTTGTATGTGTCTTGTTTTAAACACTTTCTGAATGTTCCTACTTGCTCAGTTTTCTTCTTACTCTTATGCTGCTTTATATTTCTAGCCAGCTTAGAAGCAGTATCAAATTTGCATATCCTCCAACAGAATATATTTTAGCCAACAAAAGGCTGTTTATAATCCCAAGTTCTACAGGTGAAACACCGAATGTGGTGCGTAACATCCTTACTTGAAATCTCCTTTTATACCTTTGAAATGGAAACCTGCTGTTTTCTGAGAAGTGTGGTGTTGTTCCTCTGTGGTCTGCTAGATCAGTGTACATGCCTGTCCCAAATGGTAGACTGCAAACAAAGAGAGGAAGATATTTGGTGATGAACATGCTGGGAAGGCAGGAACATCCATTATGGGAACAGCATCAGCTCCAACGCTTAACCAATTTATTTTACAGAATCCCTGCTGCCCAGCTCTGTTTGGGAGAAGCTGCCAAAAGTGTCCAAAGCAAAAGAGTCTGAATCTTGTTTGCTATGACTTGAATAAACAGAATAAGAGATTCTTTGGTTCTCCTGGAAGAGAAAGGTGCCATTCTTTACATTTCTACATTAAATTAGAGAACTACAGGTAAGTACAGTGTAGCCAAGCAAAGACAGGAAAATTAAATGGAAATTAAACTAGAAATTGATAATGACACTTCTATGAACATGAAAGGAGGCCCATGAGGGAAATAAAGTCCAAGCAATTACCAGCAAAATTTGTTTATAGCTGATGATACAAACATTACTTAGAACATATATTTAATTCTTGTCTCTGCAATTGCAAACGATTCTAAAAAGGAAACAATTTAACAGTTCTTATCTGTTGAAGGAGGCAAGAAAAGGACTCAGCGCATGTCTCACTTCTGTGCTGAGGTTTCTGTTGCTGTAGATGTTCAGGACACAAGGCAGTGCTAGTAACTACTTTTGACAGCACAAATTACATCTTTCACTGACATCCACGGCAAATATGCGTGTTTGCATTAGAAGTTAAATGGCTGAGAAATTTCAGCACATCTGCACCCTACAAACTAGAAAATCACTCAGGAAAGAGGAGGAGGGGAGCAGAAGGCAGACTGGGCAATAACAAAACCCAGTGAGTCACTGTGAGACACTCACTAAGCAGCAATGAGAAATTCACTCATGACTACGTGCAGAAGAACTGGTGACAGTACACTGAGATCCAGCAGAGGATCCAGTCTGCCGAAGGCAGCCAGGCAACCAAGTTCCCAGAGAAAGAGGCCCTCAGTTCCTCCTGGAACAAAAGAACGCCAACACAACTTTTCATTTCCGTATGCTTCACATTTCATATGTCAGGTAAACTTCACTGGCAGTATCCAGCCACTGCCTTTAAATCCTGTGCCCAGGTAATCTAAGATGTCATACTTTTGACACGTATTAGCACAACTACCCTAAGTGATATTCTAAAGATAAGATCAAGCCACAGTTATCAGACACTGAGCTCCATCCTTAGTAGTACCCACAGAGCTAGGCCTACACTTGTCATGTGGAATCTAAGCACCCAGCAATAATCTTCAGCAGCATATAAACCACAATAAAAACTCACTGTATTACTATCACTGTTATGAAATTATCATTTTGTATTTTTTGTATATATTCAATTTTTCTATTGATCATTCAGTGAACTCCATTACAAATGTTACACGGCAGGCAACACTGAGGTAACACCAACCAATTTCAACTTTCTTATATACTAACAGTTGTCTGATCTTAAATTACAAGTTCTGATGTGCACAACCACTATTTAAGACACATACACTTGTATGGAGTCTAAAATTCCATATTCACCAAAATGGACTAGAAAAGTTAGAAAACAATGGGAAGATAAAAAGGAAAAGAGAAAGATTGTTATTTTTCAAGTTTAAAGTATTTCAGAGAACCTTAGAAAGAAAACAGAAAATAAACACTTAAATATCCTTTAAAAAAACAACTAAAAATGTGACATCAGCTGGTATAACTGACCTGCATGGCTAACTCTCAGACAGAAACTCACATAGAGCATAGCTCATCCCCTCACATCATAAGCTTGCCATCAGTTCGCCACCACACCAATTCCTGTCTCCAAAACAGAACTCCGCACCTGAATGGTCTCGCGTAACTGGAGCTCCCCTAATCAATATAAGGACAAGGTATTGCTTTCCTTCTCCATTTGCAGGATTCAGACATAAACATGACACTGCCTTTCCCGGAAAGTTCTAATCACAGAATTGAGACATAAAACTGATATTGCTTTGGTTAGAATACTTTTAATTGCATTAAATGTGGATACAAACCATATGGGTATGCTTCCCTGCATGTATTTTAATCGCTCTGCGTGCCTGCATAAAATCTTTAATAAAGAGAATTTAAACAAGTGAACTCATTATGCTATCAAAAGAGAAAAGGATGGATCTAAAATCACTGAAGGCTCCTACATACATTTTTGTTTCATTTAAGCAGCCTGGGGGAACAGAGGGAAGCTATTATAAAAATGAGAAAAATTTTACTATACCTCAACACTCCCTCATGTCACTTAATGCCTGTTTTACATCTTCATTCAATATACCAAGCTGAATATTTTTTATCAGTTGATGGTTGCTGCAACACTTGAGAACATTTGAGAACTCTGAGCTCACTCTGAATTTCAAGCAAAACTAGAAATTAACAAATCATTTTTGTCAAGCTGACTAAAAACACAACTCTTGAATCCCTCTGATTCATGTTTCATTTAGTTTACCTTTTAGTCTTTTTTTTTATTAGCAATATCATACTAGATAATATCCTTTTGTTCAGTTATTATGAAATTTGCTTAGCTCAAAATATTAGTCTAGCCTTTCCCTTTAGGATTTATTCTCTGCTTATATTAATTAGTATTGGGGGATGTAGATTCCATATAAGACATTTCAAAACAACAGGAGGTTTCATCACTAAAATGAGTGCTATGAATTAAGCACAGCTATTTTCAAAGCTTTCCTTCTCTGTAAGATTACCAATTATAATTTTCTGTGCATTCAGTCCTCAATTTTCAAGGATTTCTGTGCAAATTTTTCCATAATTAATTGACTAGTTAACAGACAATCCAAATTTTCTTACCAGATAATCTGATTCTGCCCCTCTACTCAGCCCTGTTGAGACATAACTGGAGAGCCCCGAGCAGGTCTGGATTCCCTTCTTGCATGAGTGAAAGGGACATAATGAAGTAAGCCCAGTAAAGAGACACAAAGGTCATAAAAGGAGAGACTGAGAGTGCTGGGACTGTTTCAGCCTGAAAAGAGAAGGCTCAGAGGTGTCTTATCAGAACATACAACTCCCTCACTGGTGGCAATCCAAAGAAGATCTAGCCAGACTCTTGGTGGTGCCCAGTGACAGGGCAAGAGCAAATGGATACAAATTAACTATGAGAAGTATCACATAAACATAAGAAAAAACTTGGTCCCCTTAAAATAAGGGAATAGCAGTATTTCCCCACCTTATCATCAGTCACATCTTGTAATCTCCTTATTGGTATATATATTGTTTAATGATTCAGGAAAGTGATTTTAGGGTCACACTGAGAACAGCATGGCAAGCAGTATGCAGTTTATTCTGTGGTTTATATTGATGTTACTAATGAAGCAATCTACTGGAATTTACCAGAATTATGGATCAGCTTCTACTTAAAGAAATTATAATGATAGCAAAGCCACTGACCGCAGCAGTGTAACAGCACTCATGTTAATGGGGTTTTTTTATTAATAACATTTATTGAAAAGTTAAGTAAGACCAAATAAATATGGTCTTGCAAGGAAACAAGAAACAACATGAATAAGTCATATTATTTATGAGGGTCATTACGGGATGAGAGGGTGAAAAGAGAGAGAGAGAGAGAATGAACTGAGATAGTTTCTTCTCTCAAAATGCCACTCTAAGTAATGCATAACCATTCTGTTTTACTTCTATAACATGCTCAACTTCCCTATTGCTTCATCTTAGGTGGTTCCACCTCTACAGGAATTTTTTGGGACTAAATATGACTCTATTCTAAATTTTTTTAACAGATTACCATGGTATAATTGTGATTTATTCATATTTTCAGGCTGCATCTCAGCAAAACTCCTTCAAATAATCTTTATTCAGAATGATCACATGATGATATTCTTGGAACACTAAATAGAGTGGAACATTCTTGGAACACTCATCGTGTAGCTATGTATTTTGTGACCAAGCAGTTAGCTATTCACAATTATGCTTTAAACTTTAAAAATTTAAAACTCTAAAACATATTTATGTTTTAAACTTTTCTGATATGCTTATAGTAAGCCTTCCCTAATTCAGGTCATTAGGCCCAAGGACTAGATACATGAATCAAAATACTTCTTGAGAATTTGACCAGAGAAGAGGGTCATGTCTTAGGAAAGAGACTTATGTACACCAAAAAGATTTGAATTCCTTCAGCTCACTCTGAAAGTACTTTTTGCTTCTAGTGTTTTGCAAACGTTTGGTCAAGATCTCCCATTTGTCCCAGTGTTGTCATTTCCTTAAAAACTGGCACTACAACCTACAAAAAGACGTCAATAGTGTGGAATCAGAACAGCAACCAGTAACAAGTAAAAGGACCACAACTTGTGCATGTGAGAGAGCATTCCTGTTTAAAATTGGTAAATGACACAAATACTTGGCTTCTTGCCCAACTGTTCCTAAAACAGTGTTTCTCTACAAGATCTTTAGCAGAGAGTCCTGTAAATCGCAATGTTTTAAAGATAAGGAAACGCATACTCATGGATGTGTATTCGTTATGCTCAGTCAAGGGAAAAGAATTCTTTAGTTAGAGAGATCCTTCCTTACACAGCATTCTTTAAATACTGACAGTACCAATCATCTTGAAGAGAGATGATACAGTTTTGAAGAAGACACAAAAATGTCTTCGTGTTAAGCTGATACTAACACAGTGCCCTGGATTCAATGACTCTAAACTTGTGCAGTACGTCCAAATATTAGCAAGGCTCTTTCAAACCTGTCTCTTTTAGGGGGCTGGGGGTGGGAGTTAAACAAGTAAAACAAGCAAAATAGTTTGCAGTTTTAAGTTTTCAGATCACTTCAGTCCAATTCCCTACTCTCATGTGTCTAACTCTACCTTGGTGCAATTTCTTCTCTTACAAAAGAACTTTACTTCCTTAATACATTCTTCTGGGGTATTACTGTCTAGTCCCTCCAAATGAACAAGGGCCTCTAACAGGACTATGTCCTTTGAGTGAAAAAACATATTCAAATTCACTTGCAATAGTCAGTAACAGTGTTGCTTCAAAACGGAATGACCTAAACACAAACTTCCTCAAGGAAGCATTTTTCACCAATTCATTTTCCTCTGTAGATAGTTTCCATTGTCAACAGGTTGCAATGGATGTCTACTGCACTACTGGAGATTATATCAACGATACATTCCAAAGCCATCCACAGAATGCAGTTTGCAGAATTAGTATAAGTAATGAAAGAGAGTCCAGGACAAGCACAACCTACTGCTGTAGCTTCCAGATGCAAAATTCCATGGAGATCTAATTATTTCAAATAAGCAAAGAAGGAACAACTTCAAAATGAAGCTAAGTCAAGATTGTAAATTGAATAAGGAAAACAAAGAAGCTGGGGGAGGGTCAGTCCTATTAAAAGGTCTATAAATACTCTGCAGAGCACCAAAATACCATGAAACCAATACTTTAAGGAATTTCATTCCAATGCCAAGAAACAGAATGTACTCATTGTGACTAATGCATCAAAATAGTGAAAATAAACTCTAACAGATTAAAAGGAACTTGTAGCAAGTGAAAGGTATAGTTAAATCATGCCAAACTTACTCAAGCTTAAGAGCAGGGCAGTCTTTGCCCACTATTAATAACAATGTAAGATGGATAAAGTAGACTAGGAAACTGGAATTTCTGGTCAGTAAAAGTAATATAATACTTTCTACAAATATGTTTTTAATTAAAAATTAAAATACCGACATTTTACTGAAGCAACTTGCTGCACATTCTTAAGTCTGATCTTCTGTTGTCTCCCACACGCATGCGGCTCCAGCAAAATGTTATTAAATGGGGTGAAACCACAATACAGTTCTAAAAGCAAAATCAAATCCATGACTTACATGTTTAGAGTTCTAGGTGGATACCTGAAAATATTTTTAAATCTTGATCACTTAATCCTGTGCTTTGCAGTCAGGAAATACCGTTCACCCCTGCCAATCTGCTGTCCAGTTATACGTGAAAATTGTTGTTCCACAAGGGTAAAGCAAGTGACAGAAAAATTGCACACTACTTTCAGGCTTCAGCTGAGCTTTTAAAACACATGGTCAAACACGTTGCCATGGAAATGTTCTGCAAATACATGTAGAATTTCTTAAGATGGAGCTGACTATCCCTTTTTAAAATAAATTTCTCTTACAATTTTAAATATAATTGCTCTATGATGTATTCAAGGGAATACATCAGCCATTATCGAATGTTTCTCACACCTAAAGTCGTAACAGTATCTCCAAATCCATTTTGTGTTCCATATATGAAATTAGGCCACTATCTTCCTATGTAAAATACCCATACACTTGTTTTCTTTTATGTACTCTGACTTTCCTATACATCATCACAACACATTAGCAGATCTACAAGTATTAGTCTTGCAATAAAGTGACAGCAGTTACAATAAAATTAATTATTGTTAGCAATTAATAATTGCTTTTTAACAACATTCTAAATTTTTAACATATTAATCTTTTCTTTTACAACCCATTAGTATTAGTATGCGTCACTGATTGTAATAATTAAAAAGAGGAGAGTTATCTTGCCAAACTTTCACTGTTATGTTCCATGAGCTATTTTTAAAACTGATTTGAAACGAAGCAAAAAGAAAAAGAATCTACTGCTGCAAAATGAAGCAAGATCTGTGCCTGCAGAATAGCTAGGTCCTGTTATACAATGTGATACGTTGTTTTAAATAACCTGGCACTGTAGGTAAACAGTTGCCTTATACTGCATTTCATATGATAAACAAACACAGTCACAATAGCTTTTGTGTGCCATGTAAAGATAAAGCAAAATAAAAATGCAATACAATCTTGTCATTTTACTTTACAGCAAAGGGATAACCTTTCACCATTAATTAGTTAAAAGAAAGCATATTCACAATAAAACAGGTTGAAAATATATAGAGAATAACCTTACATTGTTCAAATAAAAATTAACACATTAGAATTCCAAGATATACGTTGCTCTGCTTATGTAAACAGTCTACCCTATAAATCCTGTGGCAAATCCAACATGAAGCAATTACACAGACAAAGAGATTGCAAATGACCTAAAACTGTAAAACAAACCCTGTGTTAGAAATATTAGGATAAACCATGAGGTCATACCTGATGACTTAGGGACTGTAATGTCTCACCGGTTCCAAGCTGCATGACCTTTCTATTTCCAGAGATCCCCAAAAATTGCATTTCCTGTCTTATCAAAGTACATCACAGACCTATCTATCTTTCAAAATCTTCTGGGCTAGTGAAGAAAGCATTAACAGCCATTCTGTCCATCAGCAAGTGCTGGAGTCATTACCCTCAAGATATCAGATCTTAAATATAGTTTCCTCCGTGCGATTACAGACATCCAGCAGTCGAGGAGGCTGACACAGCTATATCACTGATGCTGCTAATGCCATCTGAAAACAGTAAGCTTACTGCTTAAAGCAATCCTGCATCGTCCAAACAGAACAAGCCACATCCTTCAACTCCTCACTTACGTTTTTTATAAAACCTAGCACTGCCATTATAGATTTTGTTTTCATCTCTGGTCAGCTAAAGAAGAAATTAGATATTATGCAACCAGCTTTGCATTAACGAAAGAAAAACGGCAGATGAAGCGACATATCGAGGTTATCAAATTTCGCTTGCATGACCACTCCTCAGCAAGCACAGTCACCATTCACAAGAAGCATCACAATCTGATCTAAAGGAAAATTACCAGAAATAAATTATAAACAACTCACAGGCAGCAAGGTATTTTAATACCTCTGTGATACTGAAACAGCTATTTTTATGCAGCTTTATGAATCCTAGTCCCTATTAAATTAAAAACATTGCTTGCCTAGTATTTTAGTGTCTATTTTTAATAAATTGCACGATCACTGCATTGTTTCCATTACTCCCTGCTAGCAGCCAGGAAACAGCATGACTTGAAAATGTGCCAGTATTATGACAGCAAAAATGTGGTTTGATATCAAACAAAACAATCATGCATGAATTTTTTCTGATATGAGAGACCTTTCAAGCTAACAATGTACAGTAACCTCCTTAATAATTTTTAAATTATTAAGACTACAAAGTAATAACTGAACTTTTCATTAAAACATATGTTTTATAAAAAGTGAAATTTCCAAGTGAAATTTATTATTGTAAATCATTATTTATATTTACTGTTGCTAGTATTATGGCAACAAACATGCAAACAAAAAAAACACTTCACAGAACTAAGATGAAACAGTGCCACCAAACTGGTAAAAGTATCATTTAATAATTTCTCTGAATTCCAGACCCACAGAATAATTATTTGTGTTCACATAGTGAGAAACTAATTTTGAGGCATTCAGTCCATCTCCTTAAACACACAGTCTCTCAACACATATTGAAACAGTCTGCTACCAATTGAATTTTACTGACAAATAAAACTTGGAGAAAAAACTCTTCCCTAATTTAACTTCAGCTTCAGTTATAAATTAATTTGGATGTCCTTCTTTACTTCAAAATATAAGCAGAAGCTGAAAGTAGAAATAAATGGATCTAAATTAATTCACCCAGATCCTACCCTGTTAGTTTAACATTATTATTATACAGTTGTAGCAATCACTCCTTTGTGTAACTGAAGAGTTAATCAAATTTAGCTTATAGTCATTCACATTATGGCACTGATAAAAGCAAACTGGTCTCATCCATGAATACCACGTAATTCCCTTTAGAGGGAGAAGCTACCTGCTATCAGTTTTAACTGGTTTCACTTTATACAGTGTGCAACTGCCTCAACATAAGGATGCTCCATCTCCAGGGAAAGGGAACTGTCATCCACACACTGTACAGGGTCTCCAGTGAAGTGTCCAGCAGCCTGGCAGAGCCAGCCAGTGAAGCTCTGAAGTGCAGCAAAACCAGATAAGGCCTGACTCGATGCCGCTTTTTTATTCTGCGAGAGTTAATCCTGATGTCCAACAACCTGACACTGTCTTTTTACTGCTGCTGGCAATGGCACTCAGGGAGCCAGTTTTGAACATTGTGAATGTTCTCGAAAGCTGCCACTTTTCGACTTGCTCCAGATTAACTCATTAATTCACTTTCAACCCAGAAAATATTACTAAATCTATGCACACAAAAATGAACGCATAGGCACAAGCAGACAAAAGGCCCTTCAAAAAACAAACAAGAGCGATTCAGCACTAAAAGGAGGAAACAGCCTTCCCTGCATCAGTATGGAATAGGAATATCTCCAAAGGTAATATTTTTATTTCCAAAGGTAATTTACAAAAATAATAATAATATACCAGCACTAAATATTAAGTTACTTACTCTTGTACAAACCCTGAGTTCTGCAATTCATTCTGTCCAGTATCTACTTACAACTACCTAAGGGACTACAGCTCCACATCTCTAAGTTGCTGGCAACCGCTTCCAAGTTCCCAAAAGCCACTTGTTAGGATACAAAGGCCAGTAAGATGGGAAGAAGTGATTTAAAAAATGTAGGTTGACAAGCCACCTTTCATAAATATTATGTAGGCTCTCTCTGTGCAAATCTTGTACTGCATGATGATCTCCACTCAGAGAGTGAAAAACACACAGCTAGGGGCTATACCCACAGCTGTCAAACACATCATTTAAGAGTTTCTGCTCACCAAGAGTACATGGTCTCCCCTCCAGCTGGACATTTGAAGAATTCAAGAACTAGCAAAACACAAGGTAGAAGTCTATTTTCCTGAGTTTGGTTAAGATCTCAGTACAAATTATAAATGCACTCAGAAATATAATATTATTTCTTTGTGCACATTATCCCAGCTAATGGAATACATTCATTGAATTTATTCCATGTTTTTCCTCATGTCAATACAATTACTTTTTTGCCAAGGTGAAAATTTTAACATTTCATTAGCAATGTTAAAGCAGAGGGAGGGTATAAATACAGTACCATTTTTAAAAGTATAGATATTTATTCTGAGATGGTAAAGCAAAAATCTTGTAACCCATCCCCTTTAGATTATCAACAAGTACCACTTTATGCCATACAAAAAATTGCTCACAAATATGGTTTGCTTTAATTTTTCTTCACAGGACAAAAAGAAAGAATAAAAAAGATAAAAGCAAATTAATTTCCTGTGAATTATGCAAGGTGAAATAATGGTCACTTTCAATCCATCACAAATCAGTTTCATATCAAATAGAGCTGACCTAAGCAGTGAGGGAGCAAGCAGCAGAAGCTCTGTCATTCAGCTTTTAAATTAAGTCATGTTTGCTAGTTCTAATGATCATGATAAAGAACATTTGAGATTAGTGCAAGATATTGGAGACTGTAAAATGTGCAATTATGCAATGCTGTACCAAAAGAGCTGGAAGAACAGTACTAATGCATATTCCTCAGCAGCAATTTGAGGGATCAATTTTACTACATATTTTTATAAATGACCAGAGCATAGTACGAATTATAGCCAAAAAATCACAGTTTGGATTTGTTCAAAAATTTCTGATATGGGAAAGCACTGCTAATATATGAGGAATGGAACACCACCAGAAGACGTGGATTACCTCTAGGACCACAAGAATAAAACTGAGGTAAAATTTAATATTGCAAAATGCAAAGATGTGAACTTGCTGATTATTAGGTTTCTGCTGAAAATTGAGACCTCAGCAGCTGAAAACTACAGTGGATGAAAACGTGGGTACAAAGCAGATCACAAGCAATTATGAGCTATGATGTCCTTATGGAAATGAAATTTGAAATTTATCAGGTAACATATTTCTAGTACATAGATATCAACATTAATGCAATAATAAACTCTATTAAAATTCTATTGTTCTTGATTCTGATCATCTGTTGTCTAAAAAAGGAATTGAAACTGGAAGAGAAAGACTTCTACAATGGTCAGGGAAATTTTGAGAAGAAACTGAAAACATTTGCTTTGTTTAGCTTAACAAACAACAGACTAAAAGAGAGATCTGCATAGGTGTGTCAAGAAATAGGTTCCAAGGAAAAAGAAACTCAATTATGAATTTGTAACACGCACAAATCCGTAATATGTCATCAATAATTTAGGGAGTTTTAACTATCAGGGGCCAAAGGCCTGGAAGAGCAGGAAATCAGAACGAAAAAACCCACACTTTTATTTCGACAAGATATGAAAACACTGACAAATGAAGAAAAATGCAGAAATTTAAGTTACAGCAGAATTGGTACCAAGAACAGGACCTAGGGAAAATCAATAGATTGCAGTGAGGCTCAACACTGATTGGAAATTGGTTTAGAAACCTGAATTTAAAAAAAAAGAAAAAAAGACAGGATAACAGTTAGTTTCTCATGTACTAAAGACACCAAACTTTCATCTTGATACATAGAATGGTATTAACTATATAAAAAGCTCACCAATTTCTCTTAACCAAAATAAATAAAAAATTTCCAAGTTTTAGCTGATTGCTCAGATCAGGTTAAAATTATATCTTTGTAGTTGAGTGGAGTAAGCTGAAAAGTAATTAATGATAGCCCATTCTCCTTTAATCCTGATGAGAGGACTATTTCTATTACCTTTCTTTCGTCTACATATGTATCTCTTATTCAATTCTCCCATTATATTACTGGGGTTTGGATAAAGAATCAATATCCTTCTTTAGGCAAAAAGGAAAATCATTAGGAAATTGAAGTTTCTTTTTATTAACTCAGTTAAAACTTGTTATATTTTATGGACATCTCAAATGAGATACTGTCCAAAGACTCTCTTGGGATTGTATCAGCAGGCATTATATAAGTCTAATCAGCTCATCTGTGGATAACCATGACTGTGGTTAAAGGAAACTCAAAACATTTATAAAACAAAACAAGAAACAAGTAGAGGGAGACCTGAACTATGGATGCATAGTCAAAATTTGCAAATTAACTGCCTGGTTCCAAATCTGCCTAGCAGATAATGCAGCTGTATTAAAACCTGCCTTCCCAAATATCCCTTTCGTAGTGTGGCTAAATCCTAAATTTAAAACTCAAGCCTGTATCTCAGGCCAGTCCCTAATGATCCAGATCACTACACTACATATGACTGACAAATTAGAATAAATTTATAATAAACAGTTTCCAAACAAGATTTCTTTCCAATATTTTACCTTCAAAAACTATTTTAAAATGTCTGGCATCCCATTTCCCAGAAGGTAATGTAGAAGAAGGCTGACATCTCCTTTCTCTCAGACTGCTGAGGAGCAATCCTGTACTTATAATGTATATAACAGATGGTTGCTTACACTTGTTCTTGGAAAAATACAGAAAATAAAGAATACAAAATCTCCTCAAAGCTTGCAATCATACATTTATTTTCTGAGCAAAATTATATTTATATAAATCGTGTATTCTAGAAAATTATCTGTAAAAACAGACTGAAATGGTAAATTTTAAATGTGTGAATAGAAGGTGAATAGGTTCTAGATAAAATAACCATGCCTTCCTTTTCTGATTTAAAAGAAAGCAAAGCTTTCCACGTTTTTAAGCATCTCACCAGTACGGTAGCTTGCGCCATAGCCTGGGAAAACCTTTCTACTTCTATTGACTGACTGAGGACATGGCTGACTAAGGGCTTAACTTGCAACCACTGGGGATGCTAGAGTTGATTACAGGAAAACCCTTTCCCTTCCTCAAAAAGGTGATGATGGAATTTGGACTTAGTGTTGTATAGCACAAGAGAAATTTGCTTTCCTGATAACAAAGAAATACCAATTTAATTAAAAGGGCTGGAACTCATTAGCAAAGCAAGTTCTAACAGCCTTCCCACAGAAGGAGCAGCAGGACAGGCGATGTTGCTCTGGGCGTCTCCCAAATATTACACAATACTGAAGTTGCAGCCTAGTTATATTGCACACCTCATATGTTCCTTTCTTTTGATCCTTTTTCATCTCCCCCTTGTCCCTGAAGAGGAAGAAAAACTTCTTTTGCTTAAGAAAAATTTGTCAGCTCACTAATCCTAGCTCCTTATCTGCCTCAGAATAGATTTGACTTTTCTAAATATTTTGCATTAAAAAGTTCTCTTTCAAAGAAGAGAAATGTTAAATTTTGACATATAATTACCATTATCCTCTCTGCTAGCAGAAAATGATGGCAAAATGCCAACTTGCTTGTCTGCTACAGATAAGACATTTCCAAGCTTCCATCCTTCCCTTCAGAGAAAACAGAAGGGGAAGACCAGCCAGGAGAAAGCCTACCCTGTCAGCTGATCCTCTAAGAAATAAAATTAATATTCTCCCAGCAGAAATCATTTTCCTCCGAGCCTGAGGTAAATGATATGCCTTACCATATGTTATGATGGTCCTTTCAAGAATGACAAATTTGATGAATTTTTCCTGGATGGTCTTTCTCTCATCCAATCTCTTCTCATCACCTCCAGCTTCTGCTGCAGGCAAACTCTCAAGAGGCATAAATCAGCATAGCATCACCAAATTATATAACTTCTACCCACTGGGGACTTAGCCTCTTCTATTTCAGACTTAGCAATAAAGAAAAGTGCCTGTGCATTCTTCAGTAATCTTTTTGATCTGTGTAGGGCTTTAGAGAATTACCCTGGCACACTGCTGAGCTGCGACAGCAGTACACCCATCGCGAGCAGAGAACCCAGACATTTTTTTTAAAGGAAGAGCTCTATAAAGGTCATGTCCAATTACAACATATTCAGAACTAGCTCTAAATCAGGAAAAAAACTCTGCTTCAGTTCAAACAAGGGGAAAAAAGGCACAGAACAGGTTCAGTCAAGTTTCTTCACTGTTTATAAAAATATTGGCATACTTTGAATACAAACTCAGCTCTGCACTCCTCATTAGTTCCTATACTTCTAGGCAATCAAAATGTCTGGATATCTTTGCCAAATCCCAGACACCAGATTATTTGCACATCATTTGTACATCATGGTCCTTTGAAAGTTTTATCAATAAAATATAGATACAAATACAGATAGTTTAAAAATCCATCTATCAACACACAGATTTCAAATTTTCTCATTTGCTATAAAATATGTTGATCCTAAAGAGAATGACAATAAATAAAGATCGATTTTAGACAATATTCCTCAGTCAAAGCTCATTCAAAAAGAAAACTGCTGGATATATAAGTTAGCCCCAAAATTTCCAGGATGTTTTAACTGTTTATTTCAGCCACATAAAACAAGTGGGTTCATATGCTTAAACATTAGAGCACAAACCTAATACTGTTCCTATACAAAATACCCTTTGGAATCTTAAAAGACTGTAATGTGGGATGAGAATTGCAAGGATTGGGAGGCAAAGTCACTGCTTTGAAAGAAGGCAATGGGAGAAAGGAGCTATTACTAGAGTTTGATTTAGGGTTAAGGTAGTCTTGACAAAAGCCATACAAAAGGAAGAATGCAAGACAGTAAAAAATGCTTTATAAATTTATTAAATAAATATGTAGTATATCAGAAAGATTAGTACCTAATTTTATCACGCTTACAGCTACCAAAAAAACAAATGAAAAAAAATTATCGAGTGGTTTATTCCAAGATCAGTTCCAAAATGTGAGTTCTGAAACAAACATTTGCTTTCTCGCAAAGTAAACAAAGGATTTCACACGGAGATTAAACAAGCTAAGACTAACAGCACCAGCTCTGTCTTGCCATCTTCTCTCTGAGAGGGGACACAGAAAAGCTATTCAAGCAGCACACACTTCACTAACAGCTAAACTTCTTATTTATGATGGTGTAAGGTAAGGCATCTGCAGCCTAAACAGGGGCTGGGCTGGAGGCAGCCCTCCTCTGGCTTACGTAAGAATAAAGAACGGAGAGAAGAAAGAAAAGCCCCCCCAAACTCGAAGTAGACCATAAACCTGACGTTGAGATATTCTGGAATAAATTATAAATTCAGAGATACAAACTCTCTAAACAAGACAAATTCATATATTTTTTTGGATAAAAATGGGTGAAAAGGTATAATTTCCTGGGACAATTCAAATGCTTTAAAAATTTAATTGCCCATATGTGGGTTTTTTTAATATTTAAAACAGAATTTTATGGTCAATAACGCAAGGACATAGATAAAAATGTTAAGATCTCAAAAAAAAAATAGCCAGTGATTGCTTCGAAGATAGAAAACTGGGACAAAATGCTCATTGGAACATACAGAATCTCCCACAGGAGCTTAAGAAGTCAGCCATTGCCTGCTTTTATATTTAAACTGCCTTTCAGCTATGTACTTCAGTAGAAGACACTTGCAAAAGCGTAAAGGTGTACAGGACAATGAAAGATAAAAGAACACTAAAATGAAGAATATGTAATACTTAGATGCATCCCTGTCATGGAGACTTTCCTGGTTTTGAAGGGGAGTTGGTGGTTTCATATCTGCTTGTCTTATGACGATAAGCAACAGTTAAAACAAAGCAAAAAGGTCCCCTCCTGTGAACAGTAGCCATTTGCTTTTCAGTGTATATATATACACCATACATATAGACATAAGGAAAGTGTATGACTTGTTATCCTAAACTATCGCATGAACCTGGACAGCCTAAAAGATTTTTTGTGCATTACACACGAAAATAGAGCTATTGTTTGAGAGTCTAAAACCTAAATGATCAGATGTATCATGACTAAATATACCCAGGCTAATAAACCCTCCCCTTTGTCCTGAAAGAGATAACCAGCAGCAGCCAATTTCACCTTTTCTCTTTCCTCTCCCTCAGTCAGGAAGAAAAACAATGCTGGGACCAGCTCCCCACAGAGTGAGGATGGCAGACACAAGGTTCCCAACTCAGACAATTCTTTCCTGCTCTCACCTGCACCCCATGAACATCCGTAGGACCACCACACATCCACCACCAGCACAGCCCTATTTCAGGCCTTCCTGCTCTCTTAAAGACTTACTGTTTTCAAAGTTGATGAGAAAAAAAGCCAGATGAGTCTGGAAGCAAATCTAAGGCTAGGTGAGAAAGAAAATAAGTCAGTCTGCCTTTGCAAGCAGGCACTCATTACATTCCTTCACAATCTCCCCTACTCAAAACCCTTTCTTAAGATTCCTCTTAGGTTACAGTTGTGAGCCATTTCCACAGAAACTTCAGAGGAAAGGGTAACTATAAGGCAAGGGCATTCTCCTCAGAAAACAGTTGTCCAGCAGTCTCCTCATACTCCCCAGAAGCTACATGGCTTCAGGCTCTGCTATCTCCAGTGTTCTGAAAGACATCACGTATGTTCTTCAACTAAAACTTGCCCACTGGGCTCTCAGACCAGACTCAGGAACAAAACGAAGGCCTGTGGAAACACTGAAGTATTGATAAAAAGATTCCGAAAAAATGTTTCCAAATTTGACACAAAAATGTTGTGATACTTCCTCTTTGACATTTAGTACCATGAAATTCACGAATGTATATAGTTAAAAACTGACTTTGAAATATGTCACCTGTAGAACAGTCTCACATAGAAAACAGTGCTACCTTTGCTATGGTGCTTTCAAAACTCAGCTGGATAAAATGCTGTAAATCTCCTGCACAAAGTCACTTTCTGTTATCAGTACACTAAAAAATTCTTCTTAGTGTCACACTTCAGCGCTTGTTTAGCTGTACCATGCCATACTCTGAAGTCACAAATACCAGGTAACTCAAATACCTCATATGAATACAAGACCACATCCTTCCAACTCAGCATATTCTGTGATTCTGTGAGCATTGTTAACGACACCAACCCAGACAACTCCTTAGTGTTATTCTGGTCCTTGGATTGGCTTAAGATGAAAAGTCTTTTAGGTAAAAAGAATAAATGTAGTTAACTATGAAAAAATTTCTAGGAAACAATTGCAAATTTTAACTGCCACCTGCTTGCAATTTTGTAATGAGGTAACACCACAGAGACATTAGTTGCAGTAGCACTGAATATTGTAATTATCAAGCTTGATTTCAGTTATTTACATTCTAACAGATGAACTCCAAGTTCTGGACTCACCTCTACTTTTATTATGTAAAAACAAAAGGTAATGAAATGTTACAGAACGCATTCATTAATTTGAAGAATTTTCAGATAAATTACTAAAAGTTAGGGTTTTCAGAAGTGAAGCGAAAGATATAAAAAAAATACAGGAAGACTTCAGTTAGTCTTAAATAACTGGAATTCTGATTTCATTAAGTACATGTAAGGAATAATATTCTTGTTAGTTCCCCCAAAATCTATTTTTCAGTTAGTTCTTGACTGCCTTTCAAGGTAGTATATTACACCAAAAAATCTACCTCAAATATAATCCAAGAACATCTGTGTTTTTCCAATAGTCTGGCTATTCTCAAATTCCTATATAGTACCATCATTATACATAATGATTCTTCTTCAGGTCACCAACTCAATTTTTGTCTTCAAGGATGAATTCTACAGTTTAACATGTTGTGTTGTGTGCCACCTTAAATGAGAATGATATGCAAAAGGAGAACCATGAAAAGAATCATACAAATGTGGCACCTGACACACACTACTAGTAAAAGTTTTGAATATTTCATCTACAGTATTTTGCTATTGCTGGCCAGAGACAATGTAAATCTCAAATGCAGCCTTCTTCCTACCCTACAAAGAAAACAAACATACTTTGAAAACAAACATAAGCAGTCAGCATTCACTTAGTAGCAAGGTGAACAGAGACTTCTATTATTTCATAAATTCTTCCCATCATTAAAGTTCTTATTCACACAACTCAAACAAAAACCAAGTTTACCATAAATCACTTTAAATATTACAGCTGTAACATGAATCATTATAAATAACTCATCCAAGAAATTAATTAGCAACAAAAGATTACAAAATTCACTCAATGATAGCAGAAGTATTTAAAGTAAATGCAATAGAAATAATTCATACTAATGTAAAAGACAGTACTGAGCATTATAAGCCAAGAAAAGCAGTTCAGACCATGTCATAAAAAGAAAATTCTCATAAATGTTTCATTTTTTAAAATTACTTTCTTACCTCACTTAGCCTCCCGCACTCGATAGACCATAGGCTTATCTATAGTCTATTCTAACTTCAGAAACCACTCACTCACTTGCCAAGGAAAAGACAACTAGGAAAACTAGGGAAACCAAATCAGAGCTTGAATTTAAGGTATTGTTTTGGGCCTGTCTCCTCTTCCTCACCTTGAAAACCAAAAAATGTCTTCAACTATCAGGAAAAACGGAATTAGTCTAACTAGAATTACTGAGTTCTCTACTCAAACAGATGCTCCATATGCTCACTTTATTACCTCTCCCAAGAATACAACGAAAACACACTGTAAGTAAAAGTCTGAATCTCTAATTCCTAGTACCTTCATAATCCATTCCAAGAAAAATGCATTCTGCTCTCCCTCACTCACACTCTCAAGCCACTCTACCAGGCTGACATTCCTACATTTAAGCCTATTTTCCGGGTCATCAGTATGACCTTGTGCAAAGCCTTACAGCCAGTGGGATTTATAGCTGGATGGCATCATGCCCACATGGAAACTTATACTGTCTATCATTTTTGTACTGGTGAGGTAAACAGAGGTCAGTCGGTCGGAGGAAAACAAGGTTGGGTCTTCTAAAAAGAAGCTTTTGACAGTTTCAATCTTTGTAGAGACATCTCCATGTGTGTCAATCAGAGAGGAAGGTTTGGAGCACTGGGCACTCCACCCAGATGGTGCACAAGGCAATGCCAAAGGCTGACCACCAGCCTCTCTCTCCCATGTTCAGGAAGCCAAAAAATCTCACATGCTACCAAAGCACAAGAGGTCGTGCTGGCCACACAAAACACTTTGACATTGCAAGAGAAAGTCTGATTTTCATTCAACTCGACCTCTTTCGCAGTTCCATAGTTTTTCTTATATATAATTGCATTTCTCATAACCTTAGACATAATGAAGTTAGGGCAGCTATCACAGGTATTAAAACAGCAGGTTCTTGGTAAAATTTATTTTTCAAGCAGCTTAAAAAATGAGAATTCAACAGTTATCTTCCTGATTTTAATAGCCCAAGTGCAAGGTTTTTCTTAAGAGATACATCTACTGTATTTTATACTAATTATCATCATCAACATTAGCAGGTATAGTAGCATTAAGCACTTCTGATTTGAACCAATGCTACCAGCAAAGCAGTGAAAGGAGGTGAAAGGTGCAAAAAGAAAAAGTCAGAGCCAAGGATCTTTTTTTCTTTGTTCCAGCTAGGAACCCAGGCTCAGGGATACCTGGCATCAGCCAGGTTCTGATATCTGTTCAGGTTCATCCTTTCTTTTCTCCCCAAGCAGAGCCCTCGCAGGGGGCTCCTCCTGCTCCTTTCCCAGCAGGCCCCCCACATTCAGCACCACGGCTGTACCCAGTCTGTCAAGGCAGTCCGTACACGAAAATATTAAATATAGTCTGTATTAATTATTCATCCAGTCCAGTCTGACACATTAGGTTGAATGTCACGGTTATCCTAAAGGTAAAAAATGTTGAGTTTTACATAACATTCATTAAATGTAGTGAACTAATTAAAGTATGTTAATTAGGTAATAGACAAAGAGAACTTAGTATGTGGTAGAGACTGGTCACTTTTAATACAGCATGTATTGTACTGCTTTAATACTTTGGCTGCAATTTTATGCTTAATGAGCAAAAGGAAAAGCTGATTATTCAGAAAGCAGAAAAAAAAAATCACATGTGTTACGTGTTGGAAAAATAGCCTCAGGTGACAGAGGAAATACATACCAAAGGAATTGGCACTCTAACAAAGAAAGTATCATTTCAAAACCCATAAACAACATGCTGTCACTGGGAATTTTACATAATCAGATTCTAGGAAGCAATACTTAATTGCTGATGTTAATAAAATGACAAAAATCTGATTTTATTTGCACAAGTTATCTGTTCTCCCTGTACTGTGTAAACATTTTTCCCAGTTTTTCTTAGATTCACATTTGCTTTATGGTAATTCAGAATAAGGCTTTCATATCAAACACTCTAGTTAAGAGAAAAAAAAAATGAGAAGCAAGAATTTATTGATTAAACTCCTACTCACACCAGACAAATGTTGGTGAGAAATGTACATGCATATGTCTGGCACTGAAAAAAAAGCCCATGTAATGCTCTACACGCAATTAAAAAATACTCCAGGCTTATGTTAAAACATTTTTTTCTCATTCCATATCTTATCTCCCTGCTTTCCACTTGATTCGAAAAGGCTTGATCAAACCTAGAAAGCATCTTGATGTATGATACTAGAAAGAAAAAAAAAATCCAGTTAGTGCTCTCAGTAAAACAAAGGCCTACACTGTCTTCAGAAGACAACTGGAATAATGACAGAAACGAAGAGGACAGATGTTGGTGATCTCAAACTACTCAGGATAAAAGCAAACTACTTAAGTTCTTTCTTAAGCTCAGCAGCATACTTTTGTGATATCATTAGGCAGTCATTAAAAAGTGAATCCTAGTATAAAAGACTAAGAAAGACAGATTGAGAAAAAGAACCTCATACTCGCAATAAAATTTGGAGAGAACTTATATAAATTCAAAGCAAGTCTTAAGCTTAAACAAAAAACACACCAAACACAGGCTTATGAACTGAAACAAAAGAATTCAGAAAGATCAGCAGCCACCTAGCCTAGAGGCCACTCTGTTTGGGTTTTTTAATATTAAAGTTTCATTTAGGGCTAAAATTCTGCTGTGAGACACATCAGTCTTCACAAGGCTAAAAAACATGCAGCCTCATCAGAGCCTAACACCAGCCAGAGGCTGAGCTCAGCTGTTGTTGTCATGTCACATCGGTCCACTCACCTTTCTCTGTTCTCTGAAAAAATATGTCCAAACACCAGAAAGACAGAGATAGCCACTGCTTTGTTTTCTAGAAATACTATAATGCTGTACACCCTTGTTTGTTCCCCTAGAGGTCTGCTTATCATCTCTACCTGAAAGAATTGAGGGACTTTCTTCCCACACCTCTAGAAAATGGCCCCATTGGGACAGGAGGTGAGAGCTGCTTCGTAGCTGCAACTCTCTCCAGGGACAACAGAAACAGGGGGTTATCCTTCCGAAAAAGCAAAAGGAGTTGAAGTCATGTCTCATGTCCTACATAATTACATTAATCACTGAACCACTGACACAGAGAAAGCCATGAGCACAGCCACCATTTGCCCACAGAGAAGGTCAGGGAGCTGTGGGAGCAGATCAACACACAACACCCTGTCGAGGCACCCAACCCAGACCCTCATGCTGAGCACCAACACCTGCACCAAGTTCAGGAGTCTGCACTGAAAATAAGGCTAAAACCTTCATAAATGGCCAGGAAACTCAGAAGCTTTAGTCCTGTCAAATGTCAGACACGTGGATAATTTCAGGTGAGCTGGTGCAAAGGCACAGCACTGCATCAGCTGCCAGCCCTGAGGCAGCGTGGCTGCAGGTGTGTCCTGGTGCACTCAGGCTGACCAGGTGCTTCCCTGGACAGATGTAGCTAGCAGACACACAGTGCCATGCTGCTGGGGCAAAACTGCATCCACTTCTGGATTTATTCTATCCACACGAGGTCAAAAATATGTGAGCCAGAGTCTCAAATTTTGCCACAGTGCAAAAAGTTTTTCCACACCAAGATGGCAGCCATGCTTCATGCCAGGCCTGAAGAGAACTGCTGGAACCAGCTCTAACTCACAATGGGCCACAAGGTTCACAAACATTATTATCCCTAATGCTCACTGCTTAACTCTAAGCTCATTAACAACAACTTCTGAGCACTCAGTTGCAAGGTCTTTCACCTCTACCTAGTTATGACCTCTGTGAGAAAATGTGGTCACAAGTAAAGTTCCTTCAATAACATAGCATGCCACTGCCCAGCACTAACAAATACCTGCTTAGAGAGGATAACACACTAAGTATGCAGAGCAGACCATATTAACACAAGTGGCACTCAAATTCACAAGAACCAGAACTGTTGTGTGAAGTTTCTTACCCTAAAAATTAACTGAGGTGTCTAAAGAAACAGCTTTTTTTTTTGGTTATGATTTGTCCTCCAGAATAATTCACAGCGCTGGAACCACAGAGCTTTTGTCAGGAGAAAGTTGCGACATTTCCTGTAACACACGAATGGCAACAATGGCAATTAACTGCTCTAGCAAGTGTTCACATATCCCTGCTGGCTGAGTACTTCCCTTGGTGGATGCACCCTTTCCAGTCCTTTTTCTCCATGCTTCACATAGTTATCTGCAAGGGATTTATTATAAGTGAGTCCAATTATGCATATAGTTATTTTAAACAAGGGCATTGATTTAATGAAGCCCTGTAGATTCACAAACAGTAGAACTTGAACCAGTTCCATGGGATGTGGTTCCCCAGAGCATTTTCCATAACATACGTACTAAAAGACAATGAATGACTATTTTACAGCTCGGCAGTGCAAAATAACTACAAAAGATTTTTGTTTTAATTTTCAAAATCACCTTAAACATCAAGAACCCGGGAGATCCAAGAGTCTCTCATCAACATCACATGGCATTCTTTCTGGAGTAAGTTAAATAGATGAAAGAACAACACAGCTCCTGCTTTTGACAGACAATGATGTAACACCACCATTTTTAGGGTGTGAGGAACTCAGGTACTAAGATAATAAGCATTATAATAAGCCTTAAAATTTTAACAGTGTAGCAAATAACCTTTCCAGTAAAGGATGGATCATTCCAATTCTGTTCACATTTTACCACTACCTGTGCTTTGACAGCTAATTGCTTATAACTGTACTAAATGCATCTTACAAATCTGAAACATTTAGGCTGTACGCCAAGACTTAATTTCTTAAAATTCTTCTTTTGAGTTTGACTTGAAAAACCTAACTGGGTAGAGAGAGGTGTATTCAAATGTTCCCCAAAAGCTTCATGAAATCCAGACAATAAAGCGGTCAATAAATTTGTTCACTTAAAAAAAAAAAAAAGAGATGAAGAACATAAAGCTTAAATGGCTCAAGAAGATATGATAACAAGGTATCACTTAAACTGAGGGTTGAGGGGAATTATTTAGGATCGTTTAGGAGGGCATAATTCAAATGAACAGATGTAAGTTTTCCGCTCTAAAATTCAAGTTAAACTTGAAGATCCTTTAAAAAACGTGATTATTAAAACCTGTAGAACTCAACAAATTGAAGGAAATTAAAAACTCAACTTTCCAGACACCCAGAAGTGCTAGACTGAAAAAATACAAGGTGACAGCTTTTTCCTAATACAATTGCTAGAAACAATAACGAAATTATTTGCATTGTCAGGAGGTAAATATCCTTACTAATCTTAGCCATTTCCCAGATAATGGTTCACAGCTAAATTAGTTTTTAACTGTGAAGGGTAAGAACATTTCTGGCCTAGAGGAATCAGGTGCAGAGACCTAATCAAATAATAATCAAGTTCTTTGTTCATTCCTTGGTAGCAAGAGACAACCACATGAGAAGAGAAAAATCTTCTTAATAGGTAATTTGACTTAGAAAAACAACCTAATCTTGTCAGCAAGACAAGAAAATGAAAATCATAAAACATTGCTGCAGGGATTTATACGAGGCTTTACAACTTCACAACAAAATTAAATTTGGAAGTACTTTTGAATGGACATAACATTTAAAACAAGGGGATAAAGATACATATTCAAGTGATTATCAGATGTCAATAAAACTCAATGAGCATCAAAATTACTTCAGCAACATTACAAAAATGTCCATCTTCATATTTAGTCTAAATTTTATAAAAAGTTGCTGGGAAATATGCCCAAAGCTCTGTTACTAGTGTATCAGAACTATTACTGCTGTGATTCTGCTACCAAAAAAATTATTACAACTGTGATATTTATAACACAGAGACTAAATATAAGTAAGCCTCCAAGCAAAAATACATTATTCAGATGATAAATGTCTTTCACTACATTTTTTGTCATTTATTCTAATAACTGTTGCCCTATTTTCAGAAACTTTATATCACTCAACCTTAACAAGTTTTTTCCAGAGGGAGAAAAAGACTATTAAATCCATTTTCTGATCATAACTAGCTGGAGAAAATTCTGTCTCCTTAAGTGAACATACTCCTTCAGAATGCAAAGATTTTTTTCCTTTAAAGTCTTGGTATTTCTGCCAGCAAAATGACCACATTTTCCCTATGTAAATAATAAGCAAACCAACATTTCATTCCTATTTTGAAACAATAGTCAATAAACTGGTGTCAAATTACAAACAGCAAAAAAAACATATCAGTTAAAAAATAAGTTTATGAACATGTTAAGCATGAAAAAAAGTGTATACTGGTAACTCGGAAATGCTGCCCCTTCCCTTCAGTTCAAAATTTGCCTAGAGTCAAAGAATTAAATTTCTGCCATCTAGAAATAAGTTACTGTAATTTAATGCAATTGATAATGCATGGGTGCAATCCTTCTTTCTTGCCAGCAATCTCTCATTATCCGCATTTAGGCCACCCTGAGCATACCCAGCCCATGATCGAGTTCTTAAAAATATTTGCAATCAACTCTAACTGAAGGCTGTGACCCCTACCAAATCAATAGCACGTAGATCAAGATGGAAGTCTATGAACAGCTGGAAGGCTTCACTATGCTCTCCTAATGCAGATCATAGAGTATTTGAGGAAAGAATGCAAAAATAATCGTGGCTGGAGAGAAATTTAGTGCTAGGATGAACCCCTATAGTAGACTGGCCAAATCATGCACTATTATGAAATTCTGTAGAGTGGTCTTGTTTAACTAGTCTAAAAAGTACAGTTCTAACACGACATTCCCTCATGTTACAAAAACCTGCAAAAAAGAAAATACAAAAAACTACTAAAAAAAAAAGAAAAACCACAAAAAAACCCCCGCGACACAAAACAACCTTACGGATTGATACATATAGAAAGCACTCAATTTGTGCTGTAAAGCTTCAGTGAGAGATTCCGCCAATTACTACAGGAACTGGATGAAGTTCCATACTTTAAAAAGGAACTAATTAAGCAAATTAAGAAGAAAAGAGCTTTTTCAATACACTATGCAACAACATGAAGCTTCAGGAAATGCAACATGAAGCCTCATGAAACCTCTGCAACGCACCAGCAATCCCCATCTTCTGCATGATACTGTCAAAGGTGCACTAAGAGGTCCAGCTGCAATTCACTGGGGTGGATCAGTTATTCACCTTGGAATTGAGAGATGTGTTCATGTGCTTTCACAGCTGCTGGAGAGAAACTGCAGCTACATCACCAGTGCTTTATGGGAATACTGAGAGGTAAAAAAAGAGTCCCTTTGCTTTTTTTCCTGCTTGTTTTGGAAGTCCCAAAATAAGACAATTTGGAAGCCAGTACAAATCATAGCAGCAATTCAGATATTACGTTTCAGCAATATGACCTGAAAACTCTCTACACTCTGTAAAGAATCTGAATTATGAAATACAGATACTAATTACCTAGAATCTTAAGTATATCATATTAGTCTATTCATACTATAGCGACCCAGAAGATGTTCTCAAGCCATAAATGGACTGTTGAGAGTGCACTCCTATTTTAGTCTATGCTCATCTTTAACATAGAAGAAAGTAAATGAGAGAATGGGGGGAGGAGGTTTTGTCTCCTCCAAAAGAAAACCAGTAGCAGAAAGGATCCCATTAGAGGGATCACAAAGAAAATGCAGTTTGAGAACAGACTCAGCATTGCTGAAGGGGATGAAAGCTAAAAGGCACCTAGAGAAATAAACAATTTTAAGCATTTGACTAACCAAATGTACAGCAGACTTTGCCACTGGCATCTCGCTTGTGTAGCTCTCTCTCTCTCTCTCCAGGTTCTGCCCCTTTGTACCATGCCCTAAGCAAAGCAGATCAATTTAAAACAAAATTCATACAAACATTATTTAAATGAGCTTTTAGGTCATTTTAGTTAAATAGTCTATTTTAATCTTTGTTTACAGCTAGATTTTTAGATATTTTCCAAAAGAAAAAAAAGAGATCTAGTCTCATTCATTAGTATAACAATGCAGGTGTACTGAAGAGGAAACCAAAATGTATTAGATCTGGTGGCTATACATGCACTAACATATTGATCATTGTCAATTTTACATTATTTTGTCAGAAAATTACAGCATTTAAATGCTACTTGGGTTTCTGTTTGTTTGTTTGTTTTGTTTCTGTGGGGGTTTTAATCAGATAAGTTTCCCAAGAGTCTAATTCAGTGAAAATACTACGCCAAACCTAGCTACACATCTTTTTTGAAATCTCAGTAGGAACTTCAATGTATTTTCAATGTTTGAATTTCTTTGAAATTTTGTTTTCATATCCTTTAAGTTTCAAAAGTTAGATCCCATCTTCTCTAGTACGTCCATGTACTATATGAAAGAAAGGTTTTCTTGCTTTTTCTACTCCCAGCTGGGTTCTCAGCTTTGAATGAATCCTGAATTGACCCATCCATCTGCTCTACCACACATCTGCAAGTAACACAGACTTGGTTTAGCTGGCTGAAAATGCAGACAGCTGAAGCAGCACAAAACCCAGTGATTAGGAGCCTGAGTCTCTAAGTTAATTTCAGGTTGCTGCCACTGTAGCTCTCAGCTGACGGGATTCAAAAACCAGTGTTTTACAGAACCATATACACAGTCACGCCAAGTTATAATCTGCTCCTGATGGTGGGGCACAATGGACAAAGAGAGAACCAAAGAAATGGAGAAAAACAGAAAACAAAAGGAAAAGGATGAAGATGTTTGCATATAAAAATAAGATGATAACATATGTTTGCATAGACTGTAAAACTATTACAGAAATACTTGAGAGAGAGAGAAATCCTATTTTTAGCTTTTGATATTAATCTTGGGCAACTTCACTGGTTTCAGTCAAGTTACAATGCATTGCACCTTCCTAAATAAAATTTGTCAAGACTTACAGTCTCATTAAACAAAAAATATGTATGGAAAACCTTCTGCATAATTTCTTTATAACAGGTCAGATCCAAACCTAGAGACTGAGATCAAAATATTGGTAAAATAGTCGAGATTTTTTTAAGCCCAAACTTCCAAACCTGAAAATTAACCTTTAAAATAAAATTCAACTTTATTTCTCAGCAAAACACAATCCAAAACTGAAAACATAACTCCTTAATCCTGACACAGAAGATATTTTATTAGATTTCCTTACGAATGTTTCAACACAGCATCTAGTTTTACCCTGTCCTGCAAGGAAAGTGTTTCATGAACATCACTTTATTACAGATACGAGCATTGCATTTTTATTCTAGCATTTCTGAACACTGTTTAAATAATTTAAATATTTTTAAATAATTTTAAATTTTTTAATATTTGCTGAGGTGTAAATTACAAACCTGGTTTTGTGTCTATTCTGATCCATCTGAAGATACAGGATTTTTGCATGCAGTGTTACTGTCAAAATGACACATAAAAACAGTTGCTGATTTTCCAACATATTAAGTGTTTATGCATTTGAAAAATAGTTCTAAGAGCATGCATGACTGTATTGCTTGATATTACAGACCAGGATGCTCTTATGTGAAACTGCAGAGTAACAGGAGACCAAAAACTTAGCTGTTTCAGTATCCAAACACTGACGCACCAAAATTAGTGGGGATCTTCGAAACCAACAGATTTCCTAACCCCTAGAAACTCTTCAACGTTGGTTTCACATCACAAGAGCCATGTGCTGTCACCACGCATGCAATGCGCTCTCCTCTCCTCGCTCGCCAAGCAAAGCTCACGATGAAGACACGAGAGAAGTGCACAGAGCAGCAGAGACAAGCCAGACACCATCTAGGGCCCATCGGCTGAACTACACACAGCTGGTCCCAGCAAAATCCGAGGGCACGCTCTGACATTAATACAATTAAAGTGAAAGGTCTTGGCATCCATCATCAGCTCCTTCAACGACTCTTCCTGGCTCAGTGGCAGCCTTGTGCCCTCCTCTGAAGCTCATAACTGAATCTCTAAAAGAATATACAACTATTTGCCCACTGTAAAAAGCAAGTATTTTATTTATTATACAAAGCAAGTCCTGTCACAGCTCAAGCCTATAAACTGCTGGGCAGCACACTCACAATGATCATAGAACCTTCTTGAAAGCAACATGGATTTTTCAAAAATCAGATCTGTGATAACAACCAGAGCTATGGCTTTAACAAAACTCCCAAAATTCAGCAAAGGGAGGTGCTTTGGGGAAGGACAACAGTTCACAAGCGCATGAAGACATCCACATATAGACGTCTCATCTGCTTGTATGGAAATGAGAATGCACAAGTAGACCAGACCAGTGTTCTTCTTCCTTTGTACTGAACTGAGCAAGAACAGTCTGACTGACCTCTCCCAGGTCACTGCTGCTCATTACTAAAACATTTAAGGTTCTGCAGGTTCTTCATTTTCCTATGTTTGGGACCTCTCAACCAAGAACATCTTTCTCCTGAAATATCCAATCCAACAAAAAAATGCAACTGATCAGAAAGAAAATGAACTCTTTGGCACAAGAAAGACTCATTTTGGATAAGCTGCTATTTTAAATTATCTCATCTACGGGTGAATGAGCCATCGGTAAGACCAAAGATAATTATTTCCTTTTACACAGAACCATCTTAGAGATAACCCATCCCTGCACATCTAACAAAGACAAACCCTATTTCATGGACCCCAGTAAGGAAAACAAAAGCAGAACCACAGAAATCTTTGAAATCCAGTATCTTGCCTCAGGTTACCCCACTATTTGGTTGTTACTGTACAAGGAAAAAAAGAGAACTAGTAAACGGTCTTTCCTCTGGTATTCAGTCCCTCATTCTGGTGATCAGCAGTTTAAAGTTTTCCTAAGCTGGTGATTGCATCTGTTGAATTAGGATCATTGTACTCAATTACCTAATCCCTTTTCAACCTATTTACATGCATGGCCTCCATGATACCCTTCATCACCATAATTTCTGCACTTGAACTCTATACTTTGGCAAAAAGGTTTCTCTCATTTTTAACTTAGTAATTGATAAATACTGAAATTTACTATTTCTGCCATAATGAAATCGTTTGGATTTATTCTGTATTCACTTGTTATTCTTTATTTTTCACAGTATCACATCCTCTGTCTCCTGAATTGCCTCATTTCCAGAACAACTCCTAATCTACAGAGCTTCAATTTGAACAGAATTTATTTCCTCACTAGCCAAGAAATCCTGATTCATGTAACACCAAAATATGATCCAGACTTTACAGTCCTGAAATTGAAAGCCCAGGGAAAGGCCAGTCTCAGGTTGCCAGCCCTCAGGGCTACCATCAATGACATTATCTGAGACCATGCCAGATGGTGACCGTCACTACTCCATGAAAGCTGTGGACAGGTCAGATAACATCTAGTATTCTACTTTTTTTCCCTTGAAGAAATAAAAATATAATATGCAGAAGGCTCTCTGAAACATCTTTTAATACCGACTCCCCATCAGCAGCCACTTAACTCTCAGACACACACTTGTGTGCAGCACAAGAAACAGAAGAGCAGGAAGAAATGCCTGAGTAGAGCACAGCACTGGAAAGAGGCATATCCTGGACAATGAGCATCCTAGACAGAGGAGAGAAAACCACTCCAGGGGAAGAGCAAGTTTGTTCCAGACAAAGGATACTGATGGCCAGCAGTAGCACCTAAAAATCAAGATATTGCCTCAAAAGACGAGATACAGAAAGAAGCACACATAGAATAATTTTTGCCTTCTGGATTATCAAGACTGATGTTTCCACATTTTCAATCTCTACCATGAGAGTCAAAATCTTGCCTATATTTTTTTCTTAATTTTCAAATAAATAACTAGAATATTGGTGTTCTCTTGGTGTCAAAGTTACAAGATTGCAAGATTA
Organism: Cnemophilus loriae; assembly: GCA_013397755.1. Lineage (NCBI taxonomy): Eukaryota > Metazoa > Chordata > Aves > Passeriformes > Corvidae > Cnemophilus > Cnemophilus loriae. The sequence continues at coordinate 928,029 of VZTF01008849.1, forward strand.
CAGCAGAAACAAAAAAGTTAACAATAATGATTTGATACTAAATTTACTTTATAATTTCTTGCTCTTAGCATTATATTCACACTTGGATCACTTATGACACATCTGTAATTTAACAGTGCCAAATACTAGAAACTTTTTAATCACTGTATTCCTATCCCCACCAATCAGGATACCTAAAATGAAAAAACGAGACACTTAAAAATTGAGATTTTGTAAAGGAATCATGCTGCTGACTAGATTGAGACATTTTTTCATTCCACGTAAGTAAAGGAAGAAGATACCTTTTTTTCTTTTTTTTCCTTTTTTTCTTTTTTAATTCTACAACTATTTCTAATACTTGTTGGAAGCTGCTTTAAGGCTTAAAATATTGTAATAAATCTCAATGTGATTTCAGTGCCTTGAAAAGGTTTGGTCAATAGGAAATGTCGAGCACTTGGCAACTCAGAACAAAGCCTGGGTTTAGCTAATTCCATGATTCTGTGTGAGGTACTGGAGGAGGTTGCCCAGAGCAGCTGTGGATGCCCCAGTTCATGGCAGTGCTCAAGGCCAGACTGGATAGAGCTTTGAGTAACCTGGTCTAGTGGAAGGTGTCCCTGCCCAGGAGGTTGGCAGGAGGTTGCAATGAGATGATTTTTAAGTTCCCTTCCAGCCCAAACCATTGTATGGTTCTATGAAATGGAGTACAACAGGTACTAAACCACAGTATTAGTAACAAATTCAAAGGAAAATTTACTTAGTCTTGTATTTCTTGCAAGCTGAAACCATTCAAACGAATTGCTTATTTGGCACCAGGAAGAAATTTTTAAAAGAATTCCTATTAGAATTAAACGTATTTTCATATTTGCATATACAGACACAGAAAACACACCCTTTCTAAATATACAAGAAAAGCCTGCTGGAGAAATATCAAATGTTAGCAGGAAAATAATCAGTTCATTATGGACTGTAAAAAAAACCAAACTAAAAAAAACCCATAAGTAAGTCATAACAATTATAAATTGGTATTTTTTTCCCATATAAAATATATCAGTAGCAGAACTAGACCCAGTCTTAGGAATTAGTTATTAAAAACTGTACTGTAACTGCAAAGCATTAAAAATACTATATTACGGGTTGCACACACCATCTATCAATTCATTTTTTTTTGCTCAAGTCAATTTTGTCAGACTTATTTTAAGGATTTTTTTTACTTTTTAATAAATGCATCATGGAAGCACTATATAAACAGTTATTTCTGCAATCACTGTGAAATGAAAAATTTAAGACTCAAAGGTGAAAGTATAGCAGATAGTAGAATAAAAGTCTCTGGGTTACAGTATTTGAACAAGATAAATCGTAATCCTCTAGAATTTTTTTTATTTCATATCCATAAAAATGTACTTGCACTAATCCATAAAATTTGCTATTTGTTGTGCATGAAAATCAGAAGTTCTCTCATTCTAAAAAAAGAAAAAAGTACAAACTGAGATGTATTTTTAATTCTGTCCATTCACAATTTATAACTATTATTATTTCAACTCTTAGAGCAAGCACTTTATGTAATTACACTCATAATGATTATGCTACAATAGCTCAGTAATTTCCACGAGCAGTCTGGAGAGTAACAAACTTAGAGAAAATAAGTAGATTTTTGTATTGCCAGAGATGTATTTGTTTGCAATCAGGCTACTAAACAGGCTTGTTGTCCATGTGTGTACTGTCCCAGCCCCTGAATAGGCCAGGCACGGACCAGGACCAGTGCGTGACAGACCCTGCACCCACTCAGCAGGAAACCACAGTCTTCGTCCCAGAAAGTTCACACAATTTTCTTCCTAAACAAATAAACATAAAATACAGCCATCTAACGTTTTTACAGCATCTCATCCATGCTTTAATATTCTTTATCCTTACTGAGTTTATTCTTATGGGATGCCAAGCACAAAGCAGATTAGCCCAATTTTCTCAAGGGTAAACCTACCTTGCATTTATGCAAGGTCAGCGAACACAACTAAGGGACTTGAAGAGGAGGCTCTGATTCTGTCTACCTTGCAGCAGTTCTTTTGTACAGCCATCCTTTGTATGATAGACACAAAAAACATGAAATAGTTAATAACTTTTGATGAGTGTCATAGTTAGCAATTTTAGTAGTCTAAGAGTCACCAAGAATTGGTTTTGCAGAGATATCTATTCCTAATATTGCCATTGAAACACTACTCAGAATTTGTACATGATGAGCTTGTCTTAATACCAGACCACTTCTGGAATCATAATTTCTACAGTTTTAGTTTTAAATAAAAGTATTTCAGAGCAAGAACACTACTTTCCCAGCAGACTTTCTCAGACCCTACACTGGATGCATCATCTAAACCTACACACTTTGTGTTGAACTACCCAAGACATATAAGTCATATGAATGTGTAACAGACTGGATTGTATAAGTCTGAATCACTCACAGAAGAATAAACAAAAAAATTTAGTCAGGTTTTACATATTTGCACGTCCACATATCTTGGTAATAACTTTCATTAGATACCTTAAATATTTCCATATTTTTCTTCAAAAGATTATTTTAGGAAGTTCTTTTCGTTCTCTCTAACTTAACATTTTTCACAGACATATGTATATTAACAAGTTTCACATTTATGGAGAAATTCGGGGGAAGGAGGCAGGGTAAGGTAGCTTTGGGATTTGGTGTTGTTTGGCTGTACTAGGGTTTGCAAGCTCTAATCCTGTTACCATGTACAGTCCCATCATATCTGTTAATGGGAACACAGTTCCTGTGGCAGAAGCTAGTCCAAGGCAAATCTCTCATCACGGGTACAGTGGAGATACCCGGTTCTCAAAAACATCTCTTGTCCTCCACAAGCTGGCTTGTCAGCAGCACTCCTTGGTAATGCAGGCACATTCTTCAGCAGCTTGCTATTTTTCAAGGCAAAAAGGGCTTTGTTGCTTCTGTTATTTTTGCCCAAATTTGGCCAGCACTGGACAGAGAACTGCGGGGAAAAAAATCATAATGCACAAATAGTCACTGGAGAGTTACTTGTTTCTTTTCAATTGGTCTTCACTCCAGAGGCAACTGCAGTTGTGTTGCTCCGGGCAACACTGGCTAACATTTAGAAACCTCTCATCTACCTGGGGTTATGGGTGGGCAAATAGAAAAAACGTTCATGTATTTGCTGGCCAAAGTAAATCAACTCAGATACAGCAGACACAAAGCCCTGAACTTTTAGGTAAGACAAAGTGAAATGAACACAATGAAACTACACAAACTATAGATCACTGAAAAACATTTCATCCTCTCTAAAGCTAAATGTGGCTTTTTCTTTAAAAGATCCTTTAAAAGTCTTTTTCTGCCTATGTTGTTTTAGACAAAATCATGTGAGTTTTCAGTGCATACTCAACAGCAGGGTTTTTCTCAATCCGTTCCTCTACAAGGTGAGGACTGGGGGTGAGAGGTTATCCCAAAAGCAAGAGGCACATTTGATGCTGATGGGGAAACTCAGACAGATCGCTATAGAAAAAACTCCTTTTTCTGAAATTGGTGAGGATAAGCATGGAGGCTTCTGCACTGCTCAGTGCTATTTTTGAGAGCATATTCACCTAATCTGAAATCATTCAGATACTTCTCCCAAAAAGAGACATGGAATTCACCTATTATTAGAATTTTCATGAGAAGATTCTCAGATGAGTATGAAACACAGCTTTATGAGTGCTTTTACAGTTCATTGCTACATTTAATTTCAAAAGCTATTATAAAGTTGCAATGAAAACAAGTGGATATAGTTAAGTACTTCACTATAGCACAGTCATAAAGATGAAAAACATAATAAAGTGGAAGCTTTCTAAATCACAGTTATACAGTCAGTCAAGTCTTATATTTGAGCATTTCTATCTTCTCTTCAAATAAAGAGAAAGGACAACACTAATTTAAGGAGATGGATAATATGGGTTACAATTCAAGTTACAAAATTTACTGAAAAAAAGTAAAGTACATTAAAATCTCAGCACAGAGCAGACTTGCAGACACTGCATGAAGATTTGCCGTGGTGATGATACCTTGGAAACAAAAACAAGTCTCAAATGAAGTAGCAATGGTCTCAAAAGAACTGGAAACTAAGTTGTTTCTGAGGAACAGCATTAAGATGGCTGGCAGCACAAACTTCAGGTTGAAGGGGCAGAAGGGAACTAATCTTATTCTATAAATTCTTTTAAAATACCAATACAGATAATATCCCTTCTGCTGACACGATAATGTACTGTTCTGGGACACTCTTGTTCTATTTTGGTAACTACTTAAATAGGTCACAAAAATGATTAAAAGAAATGCTTAAAGCATTTTTAGGAAAATGGATACAGGTTATCCACATTTTCATGAGTTCAAAGGTAGACGAATGTCCACTATTCCACAGGAACAGGAAATTCTAATTTTTGTTACATTCTTCATACTACAGAGTATAGCAGGAGAATATATCTTCTTCCGTATGAATTTTTAGATCATAAACTTGCAATTTTTTCAATTTTGCATCAATATACTTGAGATGCTGGTTGTGCAATCTCATTTCTGCATTCTTAGTAGATGGTAACAAACTTTATCCATTACCCACTTGGACAGAACAGGTGAGAAATTTTTTATTAATAAGGACTATAGTGGTTCAAACTGCTCCTGCATGGCTGTTTAGCAGCCCTTGGGAACAGTGTATCTATAATCTCAACGCTGAATCCCAAGGTAAAGAACAAATCTCCAGAGCAGTAAGTGGTTAATACATACCATTCCCATTCTCATGATTACCATCACTTAGCTGCAGTTCAAATAAAAAACATCCACTTCCTATGTTTAGCAGAACATATAACTTATTGATTTAGCTAAAAGCTCAAGATTCAATTTTGTTTTGCAGTTGTTGTAGCAGGCTTTGTCTTATGAGATTGGCAGACCACCTAAATAAACAAGAATGAGAGTGATGTCTTCAAGTCTACTGAGTTGGGCCTTGAACAAGATCTGCCATTAGACTTCACTGATCATCACATGGGACTTTTGGAAACTTACTTGAGCAGATTTGAGATATCATTATCCTGCTTAATTCCAAATAAAAAGCTTTCATACCTTCCTGTATGTTTTCAGTATACATTTCCAAATTTAAAAAAAAAAAATCCAAATAAAAAAAAAATCTTACTTCGAGAGGAAATTCAACAACATGACTGACTGGGTTCATGTTTGGCTCCAAAGATACACATAAATAGATGGATAGATAGATGGATGGATGGATGTGGAAACAAAAATTCTCTTTCTAGAGAAACATGCTAGCACAAATTTATCATTAGGCCAACCAGATCTAGGAGATCTTATACTGGAATTACATTTTTTTTCTGCTTCACTTTATAACATAAATATAGCTTTACAGAATTACATAGTTTCACCTTCATATTCAGAAGCTTGGTATTTCAGTCCACAAAAAAAACACAAAATTGAAAATTTTACTGACACTTATAAATACTAAGTACATCAATATAATTCATTCCTTTTTTATTTCTAATTTGCATTCTATAACCATAAATCCAATTATTCGAAATTATCAGTGGCATTTTCCTAGACCCCAAAATCAAAATGCTTAAGAGGAAAGAACAATCCTGAAGGTTTTATTCCCCTGTGTATGCTATTCTTGGGTTTTATAAAGAAAAAATATCAAGACAACTAGTCAGTACCATTGAAAAAAAATCTAAAATACTTAAAATTTACACACAATCTCCCTCATTGTGCCTTTATTTCCTAATCATATTTACAACACCATGAACATCCTTGATACCACACAATCACCACAAAGTTTTCAGTGGTATTCAGAATTTAAAAGTTTTCAGATTTGACATGAAATCACATTCTTGTTTATGCATGCATACTTCTAAAGTAAAACCCCTGCGCACATTCATATGTTGAAAGGGAAGTTTACATGCACCTACCATCTTCTCTCCAGCAAAGACATGGCATTTTGCTCTTGACTTTAATGACATTGTTTGCCAGACTAATTGCAGTTCAAGTATCTATTTTCTATTCTTGCCAGGATCTAACAGCAGGGTTGGCTCTCTTTTCCCTCCTTACATAGTTTCAGTGACTATGAATGGCTCTAGAGAGAATCCAGTGCAATTGCTAGTGACTGGTATCCAAAACTATTCTTCAGAATAGCGGCTTCAGATCAAGGGTATTTTTAATTTATAGCATTTTAACTACTCTTAATAAAAGTTTCTAGAAAAAGGTGCAAAATTATCTTAATCTCTCTCCAAAAAACTACACAAATGTGCAATATTTTCTGGCATTTTTGAGTGTGACAGCTACAAACTAATTGCTCCCAGGGAAACTTGTCCTGGAACTTCTTTCAGCCCCACTGATGCAGACAGAGTCCTACACTCTCTAAAAAGTCAAGAGAATTCCAGAAAGGCTTAAAAATCTACATTTCAGATTGGCATTTTGCAGGCACAAATTAATAAATAATGTTGCATTTTATATTTTTGTATGGTTTTAAAACCTGCTTGCAACAAAATGGATGAACAGCGAGCATCTATCATTGCAAGATACTCTTTGAATATGTTTATAGTAAATGTTTATAGTAAATTCACTATTTAGGTGGACTTAACTGAGGGTATTAACATTTATAATCCAGATAAACTACTTCTTTCTCCTCAGTTTGTACTTAATCTATCATCCATCTATAACATACTTATGCCAAAAAGACAAAAGTGAGCTCTTTTCACAGAATGATAGGACTGGAAGAGATCTCGTGAGGTCTTCTAGACCATTACGCAGCTCTAAAGCAGCAATAATTGTCTCACCTATTCCTACAGACAGATAATAGATTCCACAAACATACCAGACAATTTGTTCCATTACTACGCCACTCTTAGCATTAGACAGCTTTCCTTAACATGCTTTTTAAAACTGTCCCATAACCTTTCCCTTGGTTCCTCTTCAGTACAGATGTAAAAGAAACTGATCCTTTCTACAGCAGTTTTACGTACCAAACGTGTGTCTCCAGGCTAAGGAATCCCAGTTTCTTCAAATGCTCTTTCATATTTTTAGGCCCATGCTCATTTTTGTTGTCCTTGAATTGTTCTACAATTGCTACTCTTTTCTCAAAACACACATATAGTACTGCACTAATCAACTAATACCTTACAAATGCCAAATATTAGCTCACGTAACTTGCAAGCTTCATTTCTCCTCAATACGTTACTGCGCCAGTTTTTTTGCAGCAAGTTCTTGGTCTGTTTGATTAAAATTGAGGTCTTGCAAATCTTGACCTTATCTTTCACATCTCCACTAAATTTCAATATTTATTTATAAATTTTGTGATGTCTCGTAAATACCTAATTAAACAAAGTAGAAAAACAGGGAAATCAGCAAAGACCAAGAAGACTCAGGATTCAAGATACTATTTTGTGCCTGCTGTACAAGGAGGCAAAAGCCCTGGTTTTCCTGCTTCTGTCCCTGCACTCCTTTGCCCATGAAGTTTAGTCAGCTCCCTTTTGCCTTTCATACCAGTCAGCCATAATGCCCTCAATTCTCCAAGTCTGCACAAAACTCCACACCTCATTTACCCTCATTTCACCCTGCAACTTCTTTTTTCCCCAAGACATTTCTTCTATTTTTAGCAATAGCCTTTATCATCTATTCCAACTTTCACCTTGCCTATCCTAATAAACAACCTTGTAGAACAAGGGTGGATTCTAATTATCTTTAAATATGCTACGCTTTTTTTTTCATTTCATGAGAAGAACTTTTAAACTGCACCAACACTGAAAATTGTGTGAACACAATTTGTATGACATCAAAATGGCATTATTATTGCAAAAGGAGTCGCATGGATGTTATTCTTCAGTAGATTGGGTTTTTACAAGGCAGACCTGAACATATGAAAGGAACATGCAATGCCTATGGCTTCTTCTTCTCATATCAGATACCCAACTAATTGTCTAAGACAGTGGATTAAGTATTCCTTCATCTGCTTAAACCCTCTCATCCATTGAAACTGTAAACACTACTTATTTAAGAAGCATTAAAAGATGTCAGTGGAAGTATTTTGGTTTAGCATTCATTCTGTATTTTTTCCAAAGGAAAAAGTAGAGAGGAGATACAATTATCAGCAGACGAAATTGAAAGCATATATTTAACAAGTAGAATTTGCGGGAATAAGCCAAACGAGACATAGATGCATTAAAGTGGGATGATTCCCACACAGTATTCATATATTTTTTATTTTTGTGCAAATATGTTTCAGGCTGCCAATTATTCTTAAGCAGAAACACCAGACAACACCAAAGGATCCAGATGTATCTCTTTTTTAACTGTGACACTGGCAAATATAAGGGAGAAGTTGCGGGGGCTTAAATAAATACATGATTGTGATTGCTACTTCATTTCTTCCTCGCATTTGCGGGCAAAAGTTTTCTTTTTTCATTTAGAACTTGGGATCAGGTAGTAAAAAAGAAAATACCAAGAGCAGAAATTTAATCCTAAATTTATACTTACAATTAAGTTTTAGGGTTTTATTTTCAATGGTGCCATTACCTCAGCACTCTTGTCTTGAAAATGTAATACTGCCTCTGTATTTTTCCAAAAGAATCACAACGTTCCTGTAGTGTCTATAAACTTGCCTTAAGTGCTGCTATAATGCTATATTCTGGAGAAGTGAACTGGGAATGAGTACTGTTATACCAACCACGGGGTCAGGCTCTGACACCCCTTCTCACGATGAGCAATACATTTCATCTGCAAGTCTCATCCAAGGTCCCACTCAGCACTAACAAAAGCAAAAGAATTTGGCCTGTTAGTGTGAGCAGCTTCCCACACTCACCTGCTACATTAAAAATAGTTACTTCCCAAGATCTTGCTATACCATTCTCCCACATACGGAGTCCTAAGCAGCAGTAACTGCGTGCCATTTGCAGCAGCAACAAGAGTGCTCTTGATACAAACACTGTCTTACCTAGAGCATACATATCACACACTATAGTGCATGCATATGCAGGATCCACATATAGCTCAGCAATGTCATGCTTTAAGGCCTTGTATCCACCAGATCTGAATAAGAAATTAAAAAATAAATAAACAAATACAACAAAATAGCTCTATAATTTTAAGAGCGAATGAGGAGGGCGAGAGAGCATGAATTCAGAAAGGGAAAGTTAATTTCACTTTCCATCCATGGGTTTTACTGCTACCTTCAGAAAACACAGGAAAACAACACGCCAAACATAAACATAGTTAGCAAAAATATCCGCATTTTGTCCATACATCCTCCTTATATCCGAAATATCAAACCTCTACCAAATAACAGCCCTGTTATAAAGCCAATTTTGACTTGCATATGAGAGATACAGAACGTACAGGAACAAACATGAACAACTTGTGCTATGAATAAACTGCCAGTAAAGTCACAATAAAGCAACAATTTTCAAAATAATTTACATGCAATCAGGTATACATGTACACAGACAAACTCACAATATTTAGCTCTTTGCTAGGAAATCAACAGAAGATCTTTGTAGAGATCTGCAGATTGTTTCCCCTGTTCCGTAAACAAATGAGGACGACTCAGAAATCCTTCAATTACTCACAACTATTTTAAAGCACTCTGAATAATCACTGAAAAAACATACATGATGACTGATAAATAAATCACTAGATGATTCTGAAAGCATACAACTGCATTTTGTTACCATATTAGTATATGTACTGAATAATACAAATTAAGACTATATTTGCATTTCCAAGAGCAGGTTCAACAATTTGTTTCCAGGTGAACAATTTCCTTTTTCATTTATTTATACAATATTGCACTCATAGTAAATTAGCAATCAGCTTCTAATAATTTTCATGAAAATTTGTCCACACTGAAAAAAAAAAAACCCACATTAGCACAACTGCTAACAAAGCCGTTGTCTCTGTATAAGACCTATTTTCAAAAAAAGTGACAGGAAACTGCCAAGGAAATTATTTAATCCCTCAGAACCACAGGCAACAATGTATTTTATTAGCTTTCAAATTTGTAGGAATTGGGGTTTTCAATTAAAAGCTTGCATAATAAATCAATAACACGTGACTAACACTAGAATAAAAGTAGATTTCACTTTGTACAGACTGTGGGATTTTGGTAGAAAATTTTATTGAGGCTTCACAATCTCTGAGCACCATTAGACAATAAAATTAATTAAGGATTACATTCACAATCTTCTTACTAGAAATAACAATAAAAACATATTGTGTGTTACAGTTTCACAAAAAAGAAAAAACAATTAACTCTGTTGCATATGGCGAAGCCCCCAGACTAGCCCCCGGAGGAAACAAGCTCTGCTAGAAGCCTTTTTCTTCAGACCCAGAGCCCACTGAACTGGGACAACACTTGGGAACAGACCTGTGTTCATTTTACAGCTTGCATTCCTGTTCTGTTTGTTTCCACACAAGATGAGGATTTGATCCCCAAAACAGAAGTCCTCTAGAGGTATGTCACAGCATTACCTCCCAGACTACCAGACCTTAGCACCAATTAGTTAGCATCTATTCCTGTTCCCCAAACTCTGCCATGACTCCAGGTACAAGACTCCCAGCATGCAAAAGGCATTTCTGCCTTACAGGGCCCTAGGCAGCAGCCAGGCTGAGACGGCCACAGCACATACACACACTTTATTGCCTGACACACAGAGAAAACATCACCAGAACCCAGAAATCTTGAAGGAGCTGTGCCTTTGCCATTGTTGTGGCAGGAAAGCAATGTTATGTTGTTGAGCTGCACAGGCCCTCTCAAAAACCACAAGAGTAATAGAGGACTGGGGTAGAGAACATGCCACAATATACACATTACATGGAGTAGAGAAGTCTCCCGTCCCCACTTCAAGCAAACACAACTGAATTAGTTAGCTGTAGTAAACACAGGTGGGAACCAGGACACAAACTTAGCAAGGAACAGCACTGATCTGCAGCTCTATGGAGAGGGACCTGCAGCTCTGCAGAGAGGTACTGCACCAGGGCAGTGCTCCTGAGGGAACAAGGGACAATTGTCCCCTTATCAGCACACAAGAAATACTATCTTCTTTGGTCCTCTCAACCACAGCAACAGCCTTTTCTTCTGGGCACAGCCCTGGAGAAACAAAATTTAATGCCAGACAGCCCAAGGCAATCCTGCATGTTGTGCCTTCTGAAAGCTGACTCCTCTGGCTCCCTGAGCAGCAGGAGCTCCCAGCTCCTCTGGCTGGCCATCGCACAGAGACAACACGTGTTGACAAAGTGAGACCAGCACAAGGGCCAGCAAGGTATGAGCAAGAGCAAGACTGCTACTGACTGCAGACTACTGCACTGGTGTGAAACACTAAGGACTAAGCCTTCCACGGAATCACTGTCAGGAACTACAGATGGAAACTGGGTTTACACTTAATTGTCTCTCTACATAAAGGAACTCGGCAGCCAGTCTGTTAATGAAAGCAACAGGACCTTCTACTCCACTGTCAGAAACTGAGAGAGCAGCAAGTAGTAGAAAGTAGGATTCATAAAAGGGATCCAGAAACCAACGGGAAAAACTGTCCCTGCCACAAGGAGAAATATGCCAGAGACAACCTCACACTGTGTAGCAACCTGCCACCTGATTGCAAAATGGACCACGTCAACAGATGATGGGAACAGACCCCATGAAGAACGGGCTTGCCACGAGCGCATCTCATCAACCTGCAGCAGCTGAGACTTGTCTCTTTCAAGCTTTGTCAATGTTGTGCAGCTCGCTGTGCTAACACACAGCCATTTCAGGAGCAGCAAAGCCTCTACAGACCTATGCAGTGTGTTGACAGGGATGTGTACGCACAGTCAGACACTTGTGTATGTACATGAGAGACTTTTCCCTGCCCCAACAGATTTCCTGTGCAAGGCAGGAACCACCATTCACAAGCAGAGTCTCAGTATGAGATCGAGATAGACACCCACACTTAAACCTTCTGTGTGTCTGCAACCCTGTGTTGGGGGGGAGGCCTGGCAGGAAAAAGGGTCCCTAGTGATCTAACGATGTTAAAAGTCCCCCATTAACTGATCTCTTTCCTACTTGCACGGAAAAGGCTGCCCAGCCGTAGCTGTGCAGCCACACGGTGCTCCGAGGAGAGGGTGCACCGCGTCCCCCTCAGACAACAATAACCCCCCAGATCACCAGCTCCACGGCTCAGCACAAGAGACTGCGACACGGCAGCGCCAAGCACAGCCCGGGATCTGGTGGGAGGCAGACCCTGCCGTGTCAGCGCCAGCCCTCAGCAGATTCCTCTGCGGTCTGCGAGCGAGGAGGGCCAGGGACCTCCAGATGCTGATCCAGCCCCGGCCCCGGAGCGGGATCCCCACGGGGCTGCCCACAGGTGCTCGCTCCCCTGCGCTGCCCCACCGCCGGGGAGCGGGGGGGCAAGAGAGCCTGAGAAAGGAGATGTCGGGGGCAGGGGGACACGAAGAGACGGGGTACCGAGGGGAAGGGGATGCCTGAGGCGAGAGGCCGGAGGGGAAGGTGCTTGCCCCGGAGGGACACACGTACACACACGCACAAACACACACCGCTCCATCCCCGAGCGTCCTGGCGCCCAGACACTCCCGCCGCCGCAGCATCGCCCGGCACCGGAGCGAGCCAACCTGTTTCCCCACGCACCGAGAAATCGGCTGCGGTGCCCAGCACGGGCAGGCGGGCGGGAAGGCGGCCCCCCGCGCCCCCTCC
>VZTF01008849.1:940746-977181 GCA_013397755.1 Cnemophilus loriae
TCACATGGCCGCGCGCACCGCCGGCCCCGCGCGGGGGGGCAGGAGCCGGAGCCACCTGCGGGTGCGGGATGCGGGGTGCGGGATGCGGGGTGCGGGATGCGGGGTGCGGCCGCTGCCGCCGGGGCCGCAGGGCCGGGCCCGCCTCACCCCTGCACACCGGCACCCTGCGGGCGCTGGGCCGGGCGCCGCTAACCGCTGGGTGAGACTATCAAAGACATCAGACACGGCTCTGAAGTTTAGCACTTTACACCAAGCTTCAGCCGCAGGCTCCCCAGCACTGCTGCTTCAGTGCAGTCTTGGGCCAAAATTTGATTTAGCCAGCACCAGAAGAGTACCAGAAAACAGTAACCCTTCACTCGGTCCTGCCCGACTTTGACCCGGAGTTACAGACAGTACCTTCAAAAGAGAGTTCTGTCCCTCTCCCCACTACAATAACCCCCCCATCCCCTTCTACCTGCAAATCACAAACATATCAAAATACCATATTTTTCGGTATAGGGTTAATAGGAGTCTTACCATCTTTTTCACCCAATTTTATCATTCAAGCCTGCCACACAGTTGGCTTCTCCTAGTCTATCTGGCTCTGCACCTCAGTAGTTACATTCAGCTATACCAAAATCCCAACAAGCTACGCAAATGATTGTCAAAGCCCAAATTTGTTGTACAAATGAGAATAAGAAGTGGAGTCCCCACAGTATTTGTATTGCTAAGAACGAGTGTGACATTGCCTACCAAAACAACTGCGCTAGAGGAGTTTATATTTTCATCACTTCCCGGTGTATACTCCAAAAAAATATGCCCATCCAAACCTGTGTGCATAAATATCAAAATGTACAGAGACCTGATTATGAAAAATAAACTGGCAAGTAAACTTCTATCTCCCTGTTAACATTAATTTCCTTGCCAAAGCAGCAGGCCATGCCCTACATTTTGGATATACTTTGCAGTCTAAAAGTAGATCAATAAACAGCTTCACTAAATCTGATTTAATTTCCTCTGCCATAGGACATGTTCTTCAAGTCTCCCAGAGATCTTCCAGGCTGAATTATTTGTACATCAGCCAAGCGAGACACAGAGCTGGGGGAGCAGTATAAAGGAAAGGGAAGTCAAAACTGGTTCTTACGAAGAAGGGGGTTATTTGTCTGAGTTACGCCTGAGAATTTGGTCTTTAAAGTGACACATACATGTAACACTGTACAGAAAGACAAACAGATATGGTCCAGATTCTGGGACAAAGGCCAGATGTGTATTTTCATAATATGATTACAGATCTACAGTAATTAACATAGGAGGCCATTCAGGTCACTAGAGGTAAGGCTGTGTCAGCATTTGCGCAGTAAAACCCTATTTGTAGGAGCTTATAATTAAGCTATGAAAGTCATGATGAAGCTGGGAAAGAGTGTGTTTAAAAGTGATTTTCCTCCTTTAAAGAAAAGAGGTTTAAAGTTGAATATACCACCTGTGAAATCAGGAAGACCAAAAGCTTTCAGTTTACAGGCAGTTATTTCAATGAATATTGGTATAAGCACCTTAATCTTCTCTGCCTAAATATCTCAAGCTTGTCCAAGAGCATTTTTTCAGTAGGTGCTGCAATTCTTTGAGCTCAATGGCATTTATACATCTTTCACTCCCCAAAAAATTCCCTCAAAGCACTCTTATCCACATAGATACATCTAATAAAAGTAAAGCCCAAAACCAGCTCAGATACTGTGTACACGACACTATTCCTCAACATTTCACAGTTAAAAACGGGATCAAGACCACAAGCACCACGCTCAGGAGTCACAAGTGAGCTACTGAAAGGACCATCAAAAGAGAGTTAGGATCAGCCATGTAACTGTTTTTGCAAAGGTTTTTTGACAGAGTGCTTTATAACCTGGATTTCGCCATTATGGAATAATAGATGAAATATTGAAAAATTCTGTTAAATAACAAACCTCTCCAAATCATTCAGTATTGTCCTACTCCACACACATAAAAAACCACAGACCTCCCTAGCTACAAAGCCACAAATTGATAGCCAGAGTAGAAGTGCAAGTCATTCTTTTGACAGCTGTTACAAACATGCTTCAATACAAAGGTCCAAAATGTTGAATCCAAAACTCCAAAGCCAAGGGCTTTGCACATACAAAAGTGGAAGAACATAAAGGACCTCGCTGAAAATTTTATTTTTAATCAAACATAACTAAGCTAATTTTTGTAACATTCTAGCAGTATATCACACCAAAAAGAGAATTAAGAGAAAGTAATATTTATTCTCTAGTTGATTTATAATTGAATTTGGATTTTGTTTTCCCTTACTTCAAGTTGGCTTCTTTCACTGTTGCATCTGATTGTCAGCCGTACTTCCATGCCCAGCAATTTTGTTAGTATTACTCTATTGCAGTAGTAATTTCACTTCTCATCTCCAAAGAATAAGCTTTAAAATTGTGAGATAGGGCAGGCTTTAATATCCAGTTTCAACTTTTAGTACACAACTAGGTGTTATTTTCAAGCTTTTGTACGTGAAGGGTAAGTAAAAAAGAGAGAGTTCTCAAATCATCAATGATTGGAGAAACTTCATCACAAAAGCAAGTGTGAAATCATGACATGCAGATACATTTCAGCTGTAAGATTAAGAATACCTAGGATATGTTATAAAAATAAATAATTTTGTGGCATATTTATGCCAAACTAATTTTTTTCTTTGTATATATTTCTAGTGCATTGGATAAATGAAATAGTGAGCATTTCCACATTTACTTTTACAGTGATAAAGCTCCTAGAGCAAACGTCAATGGAAAAAAGGGGAAATATTCTTCTTGTTCAATAACATTCTGAATTTATGTCAGAAACTGACCTGATCCCTGCCTGGTGTCATCTTTCATATGAAATTAAAGACAGTGAAAGTTGACTTTTATTCTTTTCGTTTGAGAGAAGAATATTCTTCTTCAAACTGCCTTTTACCCCTCTGGCCTGCAGTAAGCCAATAACTCAGATGTTCTCTCAAGTCACAGTCAATGTGTTAAACCCCACTGAACAGAGATTTTGTTCCTCGAAGGCTGTTCACAAGGGGTATGTTTTAAATATAAGCTGAGTTAGATTCAGAAGGCTCAGACCATTCCCAAAGTACTTTGTGGGCATATAGCATAGATTTTGGAGGCATATACCCATCTATCTGGGCTTGACATACAAATGGTCAGGGGTGTAGATAATTCCCACTGTCTTGAGCATCTTTGACATAGCTCTGTTGATACAAAAATAGGTGTGTGATAAGAAGCAGCACCAATAATGAAGACCTAGAAATCACAGAGTTCGAGCTCATGAGAGGTCTTGCAATACTTCTCTTAGTAAGTCTTCGTAATAAAAATTCTGTTTTCTTACCTAAAGAGCACTTCCTAATTATCAGCAGTGACAGGTACTTCCTCCACCCATTTCCCAAGAAGGTATTCTGATATAATAAGTGATGCTAAATATATGGGTGTATTTTTATATGTGCATGAAAGCTGTCACGGAGTCCTAGTATCACTTACTGGCCCAGCACCACTCACATTTTTACTGTCATACCTTGCTGTCAGTTTTCATTTTGTGATCAATATATAGCTATAATTTAAAAGAAATGCTTTATTTAAACCATTTCTCTGAATACAATTCCTGTTCTAGGAAGACATCCTGGGACTACTGGCTCATCTCCCAGTTTAGCCATAAAATATGTCACTCTACCAGGATGGAGGGGGGTGGGAATTGCTACTAAGCAAGAGTGAACTCCACAGAGCTGTTAGTTACAAAACTGAACATGAGAACTATTTACTTTAAAATGTCCCCATAGCAGAAATATGCTTGAAGCCTAATTCATTCATTTACATCTATGTCCAATAGTCTCACCATGTTCTTAATTCCAAAAAGAACCTGCACTCTGTCAGACCTAAAGTGGTTGCCAGTAGATTTTAGCAACATAGTGAACAATTTCACACAATATTCAAAATCAGAAAGGACTGGGGTTAGATCAGTTTGCCCTCCCTTGATTCCTGCCTAAGCTCGAGCCTCAAATACACTGGTAAATAAAATGCATGCACAATACTCATTAATTTGAATGCTCATACTGTGCATATTTATCATAAACATATTTCTATAATGAAGGGAAACCTTTTTAAAAATTGCGAATAATTTTCAGCTTGTTACAGGTTATTTCTATTTCAAGTAAAACAGCAAATTAATTTCTAAGCTTCTGGGGGAAAAAAATAACTATCAAGCAGCTAAAATCCTTTTCATTCTATTTTTGTCTTATTGACCACAGAAGATGAAATAGTAATGGGTAGACCTCTCATACTACTAAAAAAAGATGTGAACTACCTTTACATAAGAAAAGGAAAATCCCATTGATATAACCTATTCCTAAGACATTTTTTTCTCTGTAATTAGAGAAACTATTCTGACAAGAAGGTAAAAAAGGGGAGGAGAAAAACACAAATTCTGGCAGCAGTGTTTCCTCTCTCCATTCTTCCTCCATAAGTGAAGATAAATAACCATCTGGATCATTGTACTGCCTTTGTGACAGGTGGTACTCAGTTATGTTTCTCATTTGATTGGAAAGTGGCAATGGCTCTTTAGCAGCTCTTTCTTTTGCTAATATACTCTGCCTGAAATAATTTACTCTGAGTTAATTCATTTGAAATATGAGCCAGAAAGGTTCAGTACTGATTGGGATGTATTCTTCAATTGCAACACAATCTCTTTTTTCCTATTGGCATCCAAACTGGAAAAAAAGTACTCTAATAATTGTTTCACTAATATAACTTCTCACATTGTTCAGCCAAAAGAAGTAATGCCAATGAAATATGTCTGTGTCCACAGCCCAATCCTACAACTCCTATGACACAGGGAGACAATCTGTGTTGGTAAAGAACACCAAATATTTGTTACTTTCTTAATTTTCCCCAAAATGGATCCTCTACCGAAGGTCATGAATTTTATGGTATTCTGATTCTAAGCCAGGCCTTTGATTTTTGCTATAAGGTCAATATTAGAGAATACAATTTTAAAATCTAAACTAAAATTAAGAGGTGTCAGAGGCTCTTAAAATAATACATGTAATTAATCATTACATTAGTTTGCTAATTATTAAGATAGCCACTCTTTCTAGGCTTATTTTTCAAGTGAAAGAAATTCCTCAGACATATCAGCCATTTAATCCTACTTTGTAAATAAAATATGTTGAATCAGGCCCTGATTAGTCACTGACCTAAATAATCCTTCAGAAAGATTAAGCGATCTTAATTTAAAACCTGCAAGGGAGGGATAATATATTGTTTCTTGCTCAGTTACTCTAACATCAAACTATAACTAAACATGTATCTTACAGATGTAAGACAACATTTATCTAGATTGAGCTTCAAGAGGTTGGATTTCTCTACATGTCTTACTTCAAGGCCAAGCAGTCCTCTTGCATCAGGAATGTTTTCCTTATATAGATAGGTACTGTGTTAACACTTCCTTTACAGTGCTTCTAATTCTCTGCTTCTAATCCTTCTCTCCACCATTGTCATGGCTCCTCTGAAGTTTCCAATTTGCATGTGAACACCACAATATTACAAAACTTGGTCTGACAGTGTAGCATTGGGAAGCCAGACTATCTGCCTTTGACCTCTGGATCATCCCGTTTTTCACAGCATGAAACATGACTGTTCCCTTAAGCATTGCACCGCAAGGAGAGTTCCTAACTGGAGCATCTACAGGGTGAGATGATGGTTATTGGGAGAGATGGATGAGGCTGGCTGCAGTTTTGTTTGTTTGCAATATTTGAAATTTGCAAGTACATACTACAGTAAATGTTATGAAGTGCATATATCTACTTTCAGCTTTTAAATCCTAGTCATATTCTTTGTCTGGCACTTGCCTTAGACTATAATCACTTCAGCAGTGAGTTTATCGGCCTCCATAACAGACCAGGCTGATCACGTGGCCTTACTAGGACTGAGCCAAAGGCACAAAACTTAGGACAGAAGCTTTCCTGTAGGTATTCACGTAACTATAGAAATAACAATGTAAAATTCATGAACAGTAGTATTTTGCACGTGTACCTAAGACAACAAAGGTATCTGTGTTAGTCCCAGAAACAGAAGCACTAAGCTGTGTCATGCTGTACCCATTTTTCTCATTACATCTTGGGTACGATGCATTATCCCAACTGCTGGGGTTTTCAGCTTTGTCTTGAATTGCAGGCAACTGAGGAGATTGTTTGCAACACTACTTCGGCTAAATCAATTACTCCTGGCAGAAAAAGCACCCACCTCCTCCTCAGGTTTTCTGAACACAAAGTTCATTCAAATCACTTCAAATCTAAATAGAGAAAGGAAGGAAAAAAACTGCATGGAAAATTATTTCTTATTTACAATTTTGAAAAGAAAGCTACAAAAATTACAAATATTTCAATAAAAATCCCAGTCTAGACTGCATGTAATCCTGAAGTTTCTCAGTAAATCAAAGCATTGCTACAGGTAATTTATGGAGCTGGCAATCTAGCTCCCTCTCTACCCATTGATAGGAACCCAACCCTAGTATAATAAAGTTTGCTTAGCAGGTAAGAATATTTTCTCCTCTTTTGGGAGCATCTCTGAGATACCGAATAAAAGTGAATGAACACTAATGCTTATTATGCTTTCTACACATTCCTTACACCCTAAGCAGCCTTTCTGCCATACACAAGATTTTTAAAACAAATACTTTAGAAATTACATCACATGACAATTGTTCAGTGTAAGCATGTTTTACTATTTTCATAATTTGCAGCGCTCTACTAGATTTTCACAAAAACTAGATCCACGTGTAATACATTACTAATAAGGATGACAGTGTTGGCTTTAAAAATGCTTCTTTTGTTTCAAAATA
The DNA here is from genome assembly GCA_013397755.1 of Cnemophilus loriae. NCBI lineage: Eukaryota > Metazoa > Chordata > Aves > Passeriformes > Corvidae > Cnemophilus > Cnemophilus loriae. The sequence continues at coordinate 947,614 of VZTF01008849.1, forward strand.
CCACCTTTGTCAGTTTTGCCGCTCTTACCGCTTCACAGAGGGGAAAACATTTGCTGTGTTTATACTGAACTACTAATGAAATAGAAATACATGTCCTTCTTATTTTTCCACATGCTGCATTTCCAGACAAAAAATCTTACCTGAAATCCAGAATCCAGAATCTTGACTGGCTTGCCATTTCACAAGAGCAGCAGCTGGCGTAAACTGGCAGAGCTCCAATACAGTCAAACGGGGTTTATGAGATGAAAGTGCATTCCTTAGTGAAGTAGCCAACTCAAATCAAAAGCAGGAATTTTAAAAAGAACTATTTTAGAAGAATAGCTACAAAGAAGTAACTATTCTCTTTAAAGATAAATACTTTGAAGCTGAGCTTTTAAATTGTGCAAAGAGAACAAATTCATCCATGTTCCCCAACAGGCAGGTAGTTGGGACACAGAAAGTGAAATCTTCATTGAATTACTGGCCTTGCAGAAGCCAGTGATACCAGTTCCTTGGTTTTGCGAGAATTTCACCTCATTAGGAAGACACTTTTGGCCTAAAGAGTAGTGATCAGTGATTCAAAACCTAAGTGCAGACAGTTAGTGTGTGAGTGGTGCTCATTTCCAGTCAGTCAGGTTTGGGACGGATCCTGTGTCTAATGCTTCAAGAGTGTAACATCGATGACCTCCCTGATGGGACAGAAGGAGCCCTCCGGAGGCCCACGGAGAGATACCCTGCTGGGACAAGTGGTTGATACACCAGGCAGCCATGCATGAAGATCACAGCAAACTGGAGGAGCAGGCTGACAGAAACCTCATGAAGTTCAGCAAGAAGTGCAGAGCCCTGTACCTGGGATGGGTCAGCTCTACGCGGTGAATTAGCAAAATCACAGCCAGCAAGTGCAGGAATAGGATTATTCCCCTTGGCACTCACAAAGCCACATCTGAAATAACAATGCTCTGGTTTTGGGCCCCAAGTACACAGAGCAAGATCAACAAACTGGAGTCTGTTCAAATTATATACTTACAGCATTGTCAGCCTAAATTTCCAAGAGTAATCTATATTTTCTATAGAGAAAAAGGCATTTCTCAGCTATAATAACTCACATCTCCCTAAGGTAAACATTTAAGATGATTCATGACCTAGGAGTACTTGTTCCTCTCCAAAGACTTCAAAAGGATTTCAGACAATTTTTGTCAGATACCTTTAGCCACATTTGAGTCATCTAACACTGTCAGAATAACCCCCTCCAAGCTGTCTTACATTACACATGAAAAAAGAGAGATTATTTACCAAGTAAATAGCAGCGTAATATCTGAACTCCAACTGTTATCCAATTTTGACCAAAAATAAACACATCAACCACAGAACTGAGCTCAAAATTTATGCTCACGTTAAAAAGCTTTAAACTCAAATACCGTTTACTTTCCTCCTTGAGATGAAAAAATTTAATATTAGAATTCCAGTTACAAAGAGAAAACTGAGGAGTACTGACTTGGCAATATTCTGGAACTATTTTTGTAACATTAAACACGTAGATAAAATGGTTTATATGAACTCTTACCAGAGCAGTAGAGAACTCTTATCAGAGTTCTGAAAAATCTTATCTGCATATCTACGGACTTCTAAGACACTGAGTGCAGGGTTTCTGTATCTCATTTATATATAGGGTCTTTTAAACCATTAATAGATTAAAAAAAAAAATACATAGAAGCCATTTATTACATGCAATCTCTTTAAATTTCTGCAAATACCACATTATTCATAGATTTGTAACTGTAAGGACCCAGCTGCAAATCCACTCCGTAGCCTTTGCATTACACTCAGCAATGCCAGCACTAGTGGTCTAATCTGAAGAATCATTGCCTGTTCCTAAAAATCGTGGCCAACACGTTGACACAGGTGAAATATTTTACCACCTGCCAGCAGGACCAGAAGCCATCAAAGCTTCCAGAATTCCTCTAATACTCCCACTGCACACATGAAAACACATTAAAGTGAGAATGTGAGGTTATCAGGACCACCTGAAGCATCAAACATAAATATCACACTGAGAGAACTGCACTGCTGCAAACATGCCTTGAGGCACTGCCACATAATTCAACCTTGGCGTCAGGCTGCGTGTTTAGGAAAAAAGGGATGGACTGATTAAAGCTTTGACCAAAATTACGACATAAGCTGTGCTTAACATCTCAAACATAGGCTGTGGGACACTAATATCTAAACTGGCTAAAGGAACAAAGATAGCTTCTCATCTCCTGTGGTTCCCACTCTGACATGTCCATATCAAAACAAGACCATGGTACAATTTGCCCCCAGTGTCCTTGTTCCCAAAAAGAGGAAACCATCATGGGGAAGCTGTAGTGCGTCACAGGTGAGAGAAGAGGGACACCAAGAGCGCACGTCTTGATCCCAGTTACCTCAAGAAGCACTTATAACAAGGAGACTGGAAAGTGCATGGAAGTCAGAGTCTTCTCAGGAGAACAAATTGTTTTGCTCTTCCCCAAGAATCAGTGGTCATCAGGATAATCCTGCAGGTCTCAGCTGCAAGATAGTCACATCTCTAATGTCTGGCATCACACCTGGACCACTTGGATCACACCAGTGCATTTCCACATGATTCTGTAGGTCGTCTTGAAAAACTTCAAAAATTACTGAAAGGAGTTTTAGCCAATTCAACATAGAAGCTTTGACATTTCCCCATGATGAGAAAAATTATAAAGGTGTGACAATATGTGATTAATATTTTATTCAATATTGGATTTTGATAACAAAATTTAAACATATTTTCTAGTACATAAAAAGAAAAACATCTTGTATATCAAAGGTAAATCTAGCCCGAGATACCCTTGTGGGTAATTGTCACAAGTTCTGCCATTTCTTTTAGTTCGTGCACAAACTCTCGGGTGAGAAGAGTGCATTTTCACCTTAGCCGATTGCTGCTGTTTGTCCAAATCACAAGGCTACCATCAATCAGAAAAGAGTATAATTTAATGCCTAGAGGTAGTAAAAAACAATTTAATGGAAGACATTTTTCTCTCCCTTGCGAAGTGCCTGTAATAAATTGCCCATTTTCCAGGCAGGACAATTCAAGAATGTATCACCAGGCTGGCTTAAATATATGAAAACCTTTCACACTGTAGTAAACACCTGCTGGGGATATTAAATAGAAGGAAGGTAAGGAAGATTTTTCAACTACTAATGAATTTGCTGTCAAAAAAGAAAGAATCCAGTATCCAAATTTATCATCTGTAGAAAAAGCACGAAGGACTCCAAGACACAGGGATACGGTCACCACCTATGGTCATTTAACCATTATTACATCACAAGAACAGCTTGCCTCAATTTGCAAAATGTACTTTGCACAGCTTTTGGTAACTGTGCAAAGCCACAAACCTTAAAGCAAAGAGCTTTAGAGTCATGTCAAAAGCCAGTTCCACTTTTGTCTGAAACTCCTTATACTGGTGAATTTTCTGAAACATGACATCCAGAACTACAAGAATAAGTTGTTTGTGTAACCACAGATGGAGGCCTGACAAGTTCAGAACACTTGACAAAAGGGTCCTTGCAGTAAATCTCATCTGCCATTGCATGCAGTCAAGATTATTTTAATAGCTATTTATTTTTATAGATATACGTGTCTATATATAGAGCTCTTTCTTTCATCACTGCAAATTGCAGTAAAAATGTACCATCTTTGCAGTGTACGAATGCAAGACATCAGATTAACTGTTGTTCTTCCATAGCATTATTATGGGAGGTTTCCAGCAGAAAACATATTGGTCACTGCTTGTGCTTGTGATATCTGCTAGCTAGTGGCCAGACACTGCAAAGGAGGTATCAGTGTGCAGCAGGCTCATTCCATACTGCTGAACAAGTGCAGAATTCTGAAATCTCACCTTCCCCTATCTCTAATGCAGAGCTAGTGAAAAAGTTAGCGCAAAACTCAGAGTTGAAAGACCCTGCAGTAAACTGAAGTTGATTTACCCTTCCCTGGTAAAAATCAACCCAAGACACAGTGGCATTTTGTAATTACAATTCCACCTCAAACTTAGACATAAAGTTAAGGGTTTTCCCCTCAAAGTGTATGTAGATCATTATGGAAACTGTTAACTTTTCCAGATGATGCCTTGTCCAGCTGACTCAGCTTCACTTAAATGGAAGTTCTTACCTACCTCAAAGTAGTGTCAAGAAGCAAGGCAGTGCAGCAGTGCGCAGATGAGAGGTGACAAAAAGTAATGCATGCCACTAACCGTCCCTCCCTGCCCACTTAAAATCCTTCTGTAGCTAACAACCATCTGCCAGCTGTGAAGAGAAATGAGGTACCACTCCAGTTAGTAATACACAGTCTGATCAGTAACTAAATAAATAGGGCATGGCACTTGTATACACAAATCAATGACGGAAGTTTGATCAAGTAAGAAAAACAGTAAGATGCTGATATCACCATGTGTCCTGTCACCCTTCAGACAGGATTAAAAGACAAAGCCAATTCTACGTGACACTCAGAAACTGATGTAGTCCACTAAGATTAAATAAGTTTGGATGGCTGCAGTGTCATAAGGAAAGATGGAAAATAAGAGAGATAGAAGAAATGTCTGTGGTTAGCTCCATTTGTGTCATATGTTTGCTGTATCTAAGTCACAGCTTGAAACAAGTCCATCACACCATGCCTAAAACTGATGATTTTCCCCAGAGTTTCACTTTTAAGCACATACTACAACTACACCTCCAGAATTTCAGGTCAGAGCTGGGAATTCAGTCTTGCCCTCAGCACAATGATTGAGGGCCATGTGCCAAATCCAGCCCTGACTTCAGCGCCAGTAAAAATTGTCAAACACAAAATGCAGCTAAGGTCAAGTCCCAGATGTTTTGTTCAAGTAAAGCGCAGATGATCTTGACCTCTTAAGAAAACTGAATGTAACATTCATGTCATGGGCTAGTCACAAAAACAGTGTTCCTACAATAAGAGCAGGAGCAATTTGTTTTTGAAGGAAGATTAAAAGCCTTTGATCAAACTGTACCTTTTGAGCAAATAGGAGGTGGGTCTCAGATAACTTTAAATTGTACAAAATTTCCCCAGAACCATGGACTATTGCAAAATATGAATTGTTGATCACAAATAATTTTTAAAAACAACATCATGGTTGTTCAACAGTACTTACAGCATTGGGCTTTTCTCCACACTTTCTCTGAGCTAAATGAACTGAGACATTTTACTTGAATTTCACATTGATATAGGACTTCCAGAACGGCTTGTTTTTAATATATTGCACCTGCTTGAAGCTACGAACTAAGGTCAACAAATTTTAAAAAAATAAAAAAAGTCAGAAGAATTCTTCAGCAGTTCTAGAACGATCCCTTAGCAAAGATTATGATCAATTCCTCCTAAAAAACAGCTTGAGAGGCAACAACTCTAAGATATGTAAGATATGCCTGTTACAGGTTTGCATCTATAAAACCTCACTTCCTAGTCACACAAAAATCTGTCTCAGCTGTTACCCAGTCGTTTGCATCCTCCTGAGTTAGAGACCTATTTTGGAATGCCTTGTGTTGCTGGTGCCGTGGGCTTTAGTGCCACTCAGTGTTCAAATGACACAACTGCAGGGAGCTGCTCTACCCGGGAACCCAGTAGCATGATACGAAGAGGAATGATACTTTACTAATTTGTAGAAAATAGCCCGTTTTAGAAAAGAGGCTGATGTTGATCCTTCATTTGTTCTCATCTTTAGCCTCAATGCTTCTGTTTTGGAAAAGTATAAAAGCCACAGTGGGATTTTCAGAGGAAATGGACATTCAGCATGAAATGATACATGAACAGGGAAAGTGTCATGGCCATGAAAAGTAAAGAAATCACCAGCAGAGAGGAGGGGAGAGTGAAAGAAGTTTACAGGACATAGGAGACAAAGTCAGAGGAAGCAAGAAGAGACATTCAGCAAACCTAAGCAAGCAGGAGAAGGACCAAGTGAACACAAAGACAATGGGACCATGAAAAAACTATTAGGAGAGGTCAGGTAGGCTATTACTGCTTTGTGGCTCACCTGGGCAAAAGCTCATCTTCGCCAAAATACATGTCTTGAATTTAACCTAAGGATATGGAAGCAGTCCCATACAGTATATTCCTTTATTCTGCCTCTTCCTTCTTCCTGATTCACATTAATTATTTTTGTTATTTTAGGATTGGTCTTTTCTTTTTTTTTTAACCTAAAAAAACCCCTCAGATAATACACTTTTGAAACACCTTGCCAAAATAAGGGCTCTGCTGTCAATATCCTTTCTAAATTATAAACCCACAACTAACAGAGGAAAAAAGAATATAATACATTATCAGTTTTATCAACAGTCATTTCCACAAACAGAAATGTTTTACAAGAAGTTTCCATGACATAAATAGAAGTTACAATCAAACAAAAAAATAGTTTCTCCCAGGCCAATAAATATCCAAAAACTAAAATCATAAACAGCAACTAAAACTGAGTAGAAGTTCCTGCTTATTGTGAAAGAAAAACATTATTTGTGCAATCTAGGTAAGATGAGGCTAAGAAATGTCCTGAGAATCAAGCAAGCCAAGGTGACCATCAAATACCAGAAACGTTTTGTGCAGGGCTGCCCAGACTGCCCATAGTGGGACACTGTCACACTCTGTCCTGCCAGCCTCACCTGACCTACATGAACACTTACACTGGCAAGTGGCAAAACACCAAAGGGATGCATTGTGAAAACCGTTATTTATAATACATGGAGACACCGTTATCACACACAACAGCTAGCATGCAGCATCACAATAAAGACAGTTCCTTTAGCTGATTAAGCCCTCAAAAAAATTACCAATCTCAGAAACACGGAAGAGCACAGAGTCCCCCTCGGCTGGCCTGAGGACATCACATGTCTGCCAGAGGAGGTGGGCTGCTGCAGTATGGCATCACAAAAGGGTGCTGAAGGAGCACAAACTGTTTGAGGCTTGTATTCTCTTTTCTGCTTGAATTTATGTAAAATCTCTAATGAATAGAAGTTAATTAGCTACACTTAAGTCTGATATACAACTACAGCCATAGGGAATAAACAGGTTCACCAGCTGCTGTATTACTTCAACTACACTGTAAATTGCTGCATGCTATTAACATGCTCTCCTGGCTTCAATAAAGAAAATCTTATTGAAATCAGTAGCACACATTTCCTATTTCAGTGAGACATTGCAAAATTAAAATGATATGTAGTAAAAACAATATGTGTGAGCCACCTGCTTACTGTATGATAGAATAGATTGGCATAGAATGACAGCTGCTGCACAGCCAACATTTCAGATACTGTACTACCTTGCCAACTGGACTTAAATTCACACACGATTTCCTTGACTAGCACTGAATGAATTTTTGCTGCTATAAATATGCATTGGCAATTGTGATGAATCATCCTGGATACTAAGGGTCATTGTTAATTCAAATACATCAAGAACCATATCCAGTGCAAAAAGCTCCCAGAACAAATATTGATGAGTCTGGACAGTTTTGATGACCTACATGTAAAGAACATGTCTTGACCCACAGTAAAGGGTAATGAAGTCAGCCCCTGCAGGGCTTGCTGGATGCTCATAGCACAAAATGCTCGATGTTAAAACCAAAGTACTAGTCAATCATCACATGGCTCCTTGAGCTAGCTTGGAGTCCATGAGAATTACTGTAATCAAGATCTTACAGCCTTATTTAGGCACCTAGAGCCAGATTCAGAGAGCCTAAACTCCCTAATTTCTTACGCTTATCCTAGGCTATTCTATATTTGTGTTTTGTTTTCAGCAGACTCAAGGTAGGTCTAAGCTCCATCCCTGAGCTGGGCGGTCTGAATCCCTTTTCGGGCTCATGTGGTTCTCGGCAATGCTCAGTCACAGGAGCTTACTGAAAGGCAGGCTCCTTGATGTTGCTTCTAATTCCCATTGATTTCAATTAGAGCCATGTGTCTAATTATGTCTGCGGATCATTTTTTTGCTGGTTTTATTTTAAGGGGATGCCTAGAAACAGTAAATGTTTCTTTTAATCTAACTTTCTATGCTGGCAGCTTATGTCTCAAGTCAGGGCTGACAAGAGCTCTAACAAGGAACCTTGCTTTAGATTCCCCTGATAATAAAATCTTGTTTGCATATATAATAATAAATACTCTAGGTTGGAACAGGAAATAATTTTATAAGGATGAATATGATTTACAGTTCTGCAACAAGCTACGATACTGTAGTGTTCATAAAAGGGCAGGTTTGGGATAAAATCAGTAATCTATTTCAACCAATTCAAATGCCAATATCCCATCTGCTAAGTCTCTTTATTTTATATCAGTCTGCCATTTTCTCTTAGTGGTAGCATCAATAAACATTGTTGGTAATCATCTGCTTGTGCTCTAATGTGGCATATTCAGTTTCATTGAACAAAGCCAGGCTGAAGATCCCCGAAGGAAAACAAAAGTGAGTTGTTTAGTTGTGATTCAGACCCATGTCTCTGATTTGAGAATGACTCAAGTTGCATAATCACCAAACGTGAACATAAATAGGTTTTATCATATACAAAGCTAAATGCTAATAACAGCTGTTTTATTTATTCCAAAGACTTTTTCAATTACATGGGCTTCTTTTCTTCATTTTGCCAAGTGCAGTGGAACATTTCAAAAAAAGCCATTAATTTGAGGAGTTCACTAAAAATAGTATTTGTATCTGATGATGTATAACAGGATTCCAGCTGGAGAATACCACTTTGATTTACAAAAGGGTTTGTATCTCTTTCTCTGCCTTCAGATAGATTTGTAATGCACGGAGACAAAATGCTGGATACCTAAGCCTAGATTCAGGCTTCCCCTAGCTGGCATTTGCCATAAAATTCCCAAATACATCTAGCATACTCACAGTCTGAAGCCAGAGATAACCTAAAATATGATTACAAAGGCGGGGTTTGCTTCTCTGGCATGGTAAAATTACAGTTACAATAATGTAATTCATAGTTACAATAGGCCTGATAATCAGTGGTGAAAGGAATTTTAATAGGCCACTTACTCTGAGAAATTTGGAGATGATAAGCCCTGGCTGGCAACAGTAACTTCAAAGCCTCTCTAGGTTCTGAGTTTCCATCAGGATGTTTGGGTTTCTAACAGGAACAAGTCAACAACAAACATGTGTCCTTCAGCCTTAAGAGGCTTATCAGTAAGACAGAGACGATCTAAAACTGTCCAGTTATGTGAGCAACCTGATACACATGTTAACATAAAGGTGGAATACCAGCCTGGAAAGGAACCTTCAGGAATCAGCTACATTTCTTGACACTGCTTGCTTCTTCAAACAAACTTTCTCCATTTAAAAAGCAATTTCCAAAAAAACTGCATTCTCTGATATGAAAATGTTCCATTATAGGTTATTGTCAGGACAGGCAGCTTTTCTCGGGGGTCACCAGGCCCTCAACAGCCCCATGCTCCTGGAGGTCCACTACAGAGGTGGAGGATGCAGAGCTCAGCACCACTGAGGAGCAGGAGCTCCAGGGAGCCTGGAGCAGGCTGTAACCTGCCAGTTCTGCCATGAGGACAGATCCTGTAAAAGAGAAGATTCTCATGCCTGTCAGCTAATACTGTACCCTGCCCTGGCATTGTAATGGAAACGGCTGTGCTTTCTGAAAGCATCGTCTTTGACATGAGACATAAAACCACACATGTTTGTCATTTCTATATTTAACATACCGATGTTGAGCTTGGGGAGGAAAGAATAGCTTCTGCTAACATAGATCAGAAATGTCTTTTGAGAGGTAAATGTAAAACCATATCCTCAGAAAAGATGTTTAGTTAATACTAAAAGCTCTGATGTTAGCACTGCTCTCCCAAATGACTAGAAGCCACTTTTGAAAGGAAAGACTGCAAAAGTACAAATATACTAAGTTTACAAATTATATGCTTGTACATTTGTATGGTCACTGATGACAAAAAAAATCTATGACCTCAGCAGAGAATCACTGTTAAGGTATCAAAATCACCTAAATAATCTATTACATTTATTCTTCAAATAATATTATTTACTATAATATTTATAGTGTGAATGACACCTACATGTTAAACAAGCATCTTGTTGTCTAAGATGCTTAGACTTTTATACACGCGTAAAAATAAAAAAAATACCAGCCATTGGAAAAAAGCAAATTTACTAGCAACATTCAAATATTGTTCATATTATGTAATTAATTCTGTAGGTGTGGCTTGATCATATACAACATAATAGATTACTTGGAGCACAGGCACTGGCAAGCCTGCTGCAGTCCCAGCTGGCCTGCTGCCTGGGCTATATGTTTTTTGTGCAAGATATAAATCCTGCTTTAAAATGGTACTTGGGCCTGAGATTTACTATTCGGCAACGCCACGTACACTGATGTCCACGCACAATGGCACAGCTGTAGGAAACGTGGCAGCAGAGAGAGCCAGCTCTGGCAGCAATCCCTGCCGGAGGGACCGCTGCCGCCCAAGGAGACTCCAGGAACCACCAAAGGGAATGGCAGTTCAGAAAAACAGCAGTAACACATTCTCCCCATCCTCTCCCTAGTGAAATGAATAGACCATTAGAAGACAAAAAAGAAATCTATATTGAGATACTGCTAATGTTCTAACAAAGTGACACAAACAAGTTACACCTCTAACAACTCACCTTCTTCCTACTCTAGATATTTATAGCAATCTCTCGAATTTGACTGATATACCGTAGTCTATTAATTGTACTGATCCCCCCACCCCTCGCCTCGCCAAAAAAAAAGCAGGATAAACAAGGGGCAAAGTGAAAATTTTAAAATAGAATTTCCTCGCCTCAGTTTATTTAAGTTAGATATTTAGGACTGAGCTTATCAAGCCAACTGGTGGGCATCCTGCACATGGCATAGCACCTAGCACCAGCTTCCTGCGTGTGCTGAATCACGGCAACTGATTTTACAGGGGCTGGTGGTACACTCACATACCACAGAGCAGAAACAAGCTTTTTATTATGACAGTCTCTTAATTAGAAAGTTGTTAATAAACCAAGTAAAAAAAAAAACAATTGACTGATTATTAAACGACCTCAGAATAAAATGTGCTGTTACTATACTTGAGCTAGAACAGCGCAAGTAAATATCTCCAAAAGAAAAAGCAAAGTCTTCTATGACAGAAACCAATTTGATATGGAAATGGGTCAACAGTTGCTTAAGATGTAGCACAGTTTTGATTTGATCTGCTATATTTGGACTCTGTAAGAGGCGCTTCCAGTAACATCGGTATTGCTTATACATGAGACTTTTGCATAATCACTGTATGAAGCATTAGAATTCTTCAAACAGAGAATGGTTTTCAAAACGATTATATATATCTATGTTAGTAATGTGGATACCACAGTATTTGCTGAAGAAAAAGAACAACTGTTTTCTAAAACAATTAGGATTCATGATACATTGCTTGGCAGACTATTGTACAAAAGCCCACATAGTCCTTATCTGAAAGAAGCCCAGATGCAGCCATGGGCACCAAGTTATGCTTAGCACTTACCTCAGAATACACGCTGGTCAAACAAGCAGAAATATAGAAATAGTTGGACATATATTTGTGTTACAAATGAAATCCTGTATTTGCAGCAAGCTGTTTTGTATATTGCTGCTTTTCAGACATGATCACAATTTGAGTTGTTCTTAAGGAAACAATCAGATTTCATTTTAAGATTTTTCTTTCAAGGATATTGTATAACATTTTTTGCTTCCACGTATCTCAGCTGTTAGTTTTCCAGTCCACCTTGTTATTTCTATGGAGTCACTGGTAAACTTTGTGTCACCAGAAGAATTAATCTAATTTCACTCCTGAAAACTATGAAAAAACATTTCACCGTGCTTACCACCGTGTTAGGGAACCTACCCCAGCCAGCAGGGAATGTTCCTTCTTTTTTTCAAGCTTGGCCTCCGCTCACACTTGCTACCGATACAATTGTGTTGATTCTTCTTTGCCCTTGCATTCTGACCTTAGGAAGAAGAACACACGTATATAATATCTTCCTTTAACTACACAGTAACAGTGAATATAAGCATTCACTTTCCGAAAGCAAAGTGCAGGCATTAAGTCATCTATTGTCTCCTGCAGAGTGGTCAAAGGAATTTGACCTTGGCCATAGATGTGGTCCTAGCAGCCCTCACAGCACAGAGGCATGATCCGCTGCTGGGCATGGGAAACCTTAAAAACCAGGAATTATAGTGACCATTTTCAATTCATCTGTGTGTGCTGTTTGACATTGAAAAAGAAGACATTCAGAAAATATTATCATATGTCATAACATTAGCATATTATCTCTGCAGAGACATAAATGAATTATTGTAGCCATAGTAAGCCAGAGGTTCAAAGGGAATCGGGAATGCTAGATCTTCACACAGAAAACAAAATGAAACAAAAATGCACCAGGCTATTTGTGATTAATAATTTTGCCTCTCAAACCAACATGAATTATAATTACATGGGTTACTAACCTTTACAGAGTCCACATGAATATCCATTGGATTTCCCTGTCGGTTCTGCACCTTATATGCCAATAAAGATGATATTCTGAGAACAAAAGTCTCTACAATACATGTCTCCACCAGGGTACAGCCCACTCCGTTGAAGCATATTTTAACCTAATAATTCCTATAGCATATTGCAATTTTTAGACTAACTGCTATTAGTGAAAACCCAACTATTCGGTCCTGTGTCTGGCTCTGTAACAGATGTCATACATATTGTTTAACAAGTAGTTCATGTCTCTTGACACCATTTTACCACTTGTAAAATAAGAATGCTATGAGATCATTGAATAGTAGACATTATAGAAGTAGAAAGCATTAACTATTATTTGTTGTTTTATTATTATTTAATGTAACATATGGATGCAAAATTCTGGCTTGTTTGACCAGGAAGACAGCCCTATATGTTTAAAATTAAATTAGCATAGAAAAAAATTAAGCAAACAGACTATCTCAAACAGGAAATGAAATAAACAGTATGGAGCTCTTTAAATACATAACAAGTAATCAGCAAAAGGGCTGTGAACGGAACCTGAGTGGGAAGCTTGTGACCAGTGAGGCTGATACTGCTGGAAGCCTGAATGAAAGTTAAAAGGCTCCATGACTAGGCCAGACTATACAGGCAATTAGAAGTGCTGAATGTTGCCAAGGCATCAGGCCAACAAGAATTACAACTCAACAAACTGAATGAAGGAGAGTGGGGGGAGGAAAAAAAAGAAAAAGGAAAAAAAGGAAAGGCTGTAATTAAATATTTGAGATCTCACAAGGGATGGGGAAAGTGCCAGGTAACTGGAAGATGGTTAACTAAACAGAGGGGGTCTGTTCACTCATTAATGCGTGGGGGAATTTACAAGTGTAACTCCTACTACCATTAATTGGAGCTACAGTAAATGAGTGATGCCGGTGTATAATGGTGGGGAAAGGCTCTTGTTACCTACTCTGATCTTACCTGGTAAGGGTTCATTGAAAAGTTATGGGACAATTTATGGATCTGAATGAAAAAAGTCACCAAGATGGAACTTCTTGAAATAAAAATTTCTACTGCTTTGAGTGCAGGGTGATCCCAGAATAATGCAATATTTTCTTAAGAACTTTTCCTAGAAGTGTTTTTTCAGAATTGTGCAAACATTTACTCTGCCCTGCACCTCAGAAAACCCAAAATAACCATACGGGACGTGTCAAGTTCAGAGTGGATTAAATAGCTTCATTTCTGCAGTTGCTTGTCAGAAGGGTCACCAGTTGGGAAGATTTGATTGTGCCTGTGCTGAAATGAAGCAGGGAAATGAAGCCAGCAGGCCACTCACATGCAGAGAAACAGCAACAAAGAGAACAGAGGTACTTGTGAAGGGACCCAGCACTGTTGAGGGGATGTTTTAGAAACTCTATAGATGCAATTACTTCAGGTATGCTTGTATCTATTCTTATGCAGCTCCAAATTCCGTGGCTTTGACAAGACCTATCACATGTCAAATCTTAAATGCATGTTAGTTATAATACATCATTTTGCTATCCACTGTTCCTCCATTAAATCTGAAGTTTGTTCAAAAGAAAATTTTAAGCTTCATTGTTCCTATAGCACTACAATGAAGGCAGAAATTACTTACCAGCTAAGCAGAGATTTGGTTTTTTTTCAGCCACAATCAAAGAAATTTTGGAAGATGTAAAATATGCTATATTTTCAGAGCCCATGAATGAAAACCAGAAATAAAATTTTAGTAACTCCTTCAGGTACATAAAATGGAGAAATGAGGGCCAGGAAGCTCATGTCATGGTTGTGTGTTGGTTGTTTTATCACTATTTCTAAGTGAAAAGGAGAAACCATCAGAGTTTCAGAGCACGGCATTTAAAAAAGGGCAGAATTCAGCATCTGTTCTCCACGTGACTATATATCATGGAATGGTTTAGAATAAGGAATCTTTAAAAAAAAACACACATAAGAAAAGGCTATAAGCCTTCACAGTCTTGAGGCCATATAAAATCTTGTTAAAACTCAGACTGCCCTGAGATGTTCAAGAACTTGCTGTCTCAAGTGAAATGTGTCCTTACAAGCACATTCAAAAAGGTTTAGTATTCTCAACATTTACTAATGCTTTACCAGAAAAGCAGTCAGGTAGCCACCTCAATAAGACCAGTGTTACTTAAACTTGGAGTCCTATTTCATTATAGGAATAACGGAGCACAGGAGAGCATTAGAATGATAAATTAAAATTATTACTACAACCAACAGTAAATGAGAAAGATAGCCATTAAAGTGTTTACAGTGCTTGAAGACACATTTCCAGTCACCTTCGCAGTATTCACCTTACAAAAAGTATCTGCCAAGAACTCTTCACTCTCTTTTTCTTGCCTACCCTCATGGAAATATAGACATCTGTAAAGGATGAAAACAGATCCACATCTACAATCGCTATGAAAGAGAGTTTATTTCAAAAGTACATCCTTTATGGCCATAATAGAATTAAATACTAGACAAGAATCAATTCAACTATTATTTTTATATAGAACTTAAATGCTGACACAAGAGCCAGTCAATGTTACTAGCCAAATCTGCTAAATTTCTTAAGATTAAGATGAGAAAAAATGGAAAATTTTCACATTAAGGTGGTGGGCTATATTGTAGCTTAATTTATAATTTCCAGGCGTATAAGGCAAGCATAGACAGACCATATGTCTTTTCTTGGCCTTTAAATGCTCCTATTTTCCACTAGACTTGCCTTTTTCTCCATCTATTGGCAACCATACCATTTGCTATTCAGGTGATTGGCTGTAATGAGCCAACTCCTGTTTCCATATGAATAACCACTTTTTTCCCCAATTACTTAAGCTGCCAGCAAGTCACTGGTGTCATGTTCTTTGATGCAAATCTGACTGTCAATAGAGAACAGGACTACATAAAGGGACAATTTATGATGATACCCTTAGCTTAAT
This sequence comes from Cnemophilus loriae, assembly GCA_013397755.1. Taxonomy (NCBI): domain Eukaryota; kingdom Metazoa; phylum Chordata; class Aves; order Passeriformes; family Corvidae; genus Cnemophilus; species Cnemophilus loriae. The sequence continues at coordinate 963,039 of VZTF01008849.1, forward strand.
ATTTTTTGTAAATGCTATTCAGTTTAGCTTCCAAGGAACATGGGGAAGGCAGCAATGGTCCACAGTAAGAATTAAGAATATCTTTAATTGGCTTTGTGCTCCACATGCCCTTGTAATCAGCCTTCCCATATGGTAGTCTGAAATAAATTTATCAATCTCAATTTATGTATTTATGTCACTTTAAAAGGTCCATTTTAGTCAATATCAAAATCTATAAAATGTCACATTTAATTTTAAAATTGTAATTTAAAAAGTTAGAACACTGAATATATGGTTTGATATTTACAATTTTTTGAAATAAGCAGACACACAGAAAAGCATGGGAGAGGGGATTTTCTGAGGCGAACGAACATCAGTTATTAACAATACAAGAACTAAATATTAATTTTAAATTATTTTTTTAAAAGGTCATTTTTTATTAAATCATTCTTAAGTGAGCTTGGATATTTTTTCACTTAAAGGGAAACAGCTTACATTTCGCAAGCCAGGAGACCTTATTCTTGAAATGCACCATAAGTGTGATCACGGGATAAGGGGCAGATTCCTTGCTAGTGTTGGCACTCCTGACTGCAAGCACCATCATGTTTGACAGCAAACAGCTACAGACTAAACCATTTTCCATTTTGAAAACTGCAATATTAAAATTCTAATACAGAACAATAAAAGCAATGTTACCCACTATTCAAAGCTTTGTCCATTTGCTGCCTACCTTCAAACCTGTATCATTTAGGATGCCTCTCCAGATCTCTATCAAGTAGATTTTCCAAGTGTCACTCATTTTTTCCAGGTGATTCCAGTTGTGCACCATTTTAAGCATCTGAGTAATTTCATGAACATCTGCTTCTGCAGTATAGACACCAGCAGCCAATCTAAAGAGAAAGACAAATTCAGTACATATTTAAAACTTCTATTGGTCCTACAAACCTCAGATTCAGTTCTGCATTTTTCAAGGTGCTCTCAGCTCGGACTTTACCTATTAGGTAAAATTAGCTCCTGTAGGAAGTTCTTTTGTAACAGCAGATGTCCTTAACAACTACTGCTCTTTTGTTGAAAGGGTTTCTGGATCCATTTTTTTATCATTGAAGTCACAATAATAAATTATTTTTTACACAAGATTGACAGCACTTTTCACAGAGATGAGACAAAACAAGAAGCCAGCAAAGGGAAGAGAGGTAAAAAGTAAAAATATTTCTTTAACAGTCTGCTAAGAAGTAAATTATCTTTCATTGTGCTCATTTAAAAACAGGAAAGGTCCTGTCTAATATCTGTTAGCAAAAAGAGAAAATACCTGCTAAACCTGAAATTCCTTAGTGAAATCTATTTAATACTGAATGAAACAAAACAGTAATATTAAATTCAGTGGGCTTAATTGGCCTCAAAAATAGAAATATCCTTTTAAGTTTAAAGTTGTTGTTTAATGACAACCTGGTTTTATTATTATTATTGGGCTAAAACCTGATTTTAGGAGCACACACAAAATCAGAGCAGCTCACAGGTTTCTCTGATTACTGAAGACCACGACTGGATTAGACTGTACTAATCAGGGGTTTGAATAGCACATAAATAAAAAGATATGACAGTTGTAAGTCATTAACTTTGGTACAGAAGTTAACTAGAATTCGTACAAATAATTTTTTATGGGTTTTTTCACCGATGCTTTTTCAAAGGTGTTTTAAACTATTGCCCATTATAAAGTATATACTCAAGCAAAGTTGGCTGCCACAAACTCTGAAGGAGCATTGCTGATCAGGTACCAGAACAAGGGCATTTAGGCCCTGGAAGGAACAAAGAGATGCCTGACTGGATTTCCCAAAGTTAGGGTACCTGCCTGCTCTCTAGCTGCCTAAATGCTTTCAAACCTTTTAAATACTAATAGACTAATGCAAGGCACAGACTAGCTGGTGCCTACATTTGAAATCTGCTCTCAAACCTCATTTGCAGATTGGCCAGATGGTCATTAGTGTGGAGGTGTTCTCCAGGCAGACTTGCTTTCAGGGCAGAGTTTTTTAAATTTTGGAGGGGGTTGGGGAAGCAGAAAAGGAAATCTTTTTTGGGGTTTGGATTTTTTTTTTTTAGTTTGGGGGGGAGGGTTGTTGGGTTTTTGTTTTTCAGTTAAGATTAGTAACAGCTAGGAAAGGGTGAATAAAAGCTGAGCTACAACAGGATATTCTCTAGTTTGGTGTATTTAAGAAAGTGCATGCAATTTAATCCAGAGAGACCAATAAACAGAAGACTAAAATAAAAAGGCAGAAGGCTGCAGTGTCAAAGTGCTGTTAAAGTACATGAGAAAAGCAATTCACTTGGGGTTCACTGTAACACTTCTAATAATGAGCTTCCCATATTTAGACACAAGAGATAGCAAATTCAAACCCCCTGGAAAGGATACAATACAGTTATACAACAACATAGCAAACTGTATTTGTTTTGTTATTACTACCTATGCACCCTATGGTTTCTTTAGGGAAGATGATATGATATCTTTATACCATAGTGTGTAAAACAGTCTGAAATCTCTCTTTGACACCAGTAATGCACCAAAATCCTTCCTAAATATTGAAAGACCTCCAACTTGATGCTAAGCTTGATCTTACTCATCACTAAAAAAAAATAAATGTTTTGTTACTGCATTTCTCTCTGAGAGGTTTTCAAAATCCTTCCAGTCAGTACATGAGATAGGATACATATTGTCGGGGATAAGTTGTTAAAGTGAATTTGAAATGTGCTTCTCAAAATATCGTTTACACATTTACCAGATGGTAAAATAAACATGTAAATTGTTATCGAGTATACACCAACTTTATACTACAATTTTACCCACTGTAGAAATGGTGTAAAAATGTTGAATATAGTGTTACTTGTTCATTTAATAGTTTATTAACATTTTAAATACATTTGGAGAATAGGTTTACTTCCAAAGGAAAAAAAAATACTTACAAAAGCAGCATTTTAAGCCATTAATCAGGCCAAATTAATGTACTGACTTCTACATTTATCATTTACCTTATCAATAATATAAATAACATAATTATAGTTGGTTTCTAAGTATTTGCATATGCATAGATGTTGCACATATTTAATAGTATGGGTTTTAAAAGATAAATTTAAGTTGAACAAAGGGCTAAAAAAGGAATTTTAAGAAGTATAAAGATATTTACCAACATCTTAGTTAAACTATGTGTGCTTTGGGGTTGTCCTGTGGAGACTCAGGATTTGGAGTCAATGGTCCTTGTGGGTCCCCTCCAACTGAGGATATTCTATGATTCTGTGATTCATAAGTAGTTGCTATTAGACCAACAGGTCACCTTTTCACTGGAATTTCCTCTTTTGAGACCCATCATGCACGTTCAGAAATAGCAAGATGTGAATACTTTATGACAAAGTGGAAGGCACATGCTAACAAACCCTCTCTCAAAGAAGAGAGTAATGCAACTGTTTAGCAATACGCAGGAATTAAAATCTTCAGCTCAAGCAGTAACCCTTGTCCTTCTCTAAAATAAGAGGTCCTATGCATGTAATCACTAGCTAACGATCCTGGTAGAAGACAACAGACAAAGGATTTTGATGGAAGACTGTGGGTAGTTATGACTGGTCTCTTGTCATTCTGTTTCTACCAACTCAGCTCGTCCATTACACTGTACTATAGCATTTTCTTTCTCACCTTTCAGACTATGCCAGCTCCTTTTTTTAGAAAAATAACTTTATTATTTTGTTGTGTTAGATTTAGGATCTTACCTATGATGACATGTATTGCCTCAGCATATTTTCTGTCTTAAGCCTCCAGCAGACTCTGAATTATTTACTCCTTAGATATGAGCATATCAGCTAGTCTTCAAAATATCTAATGACTTCTTCGGTCAGTCCACAATAGGGGCTTAGCTTCTCACCCATCTTGTTGGAATTATTTTTTTCAGCAGCTTTTCACGGCACCTAAATTCAGTCTGCCACCAGACATGAAGCTGCTGTTTATGATTGCATCGCGGCTTTACTGTGATATGCCCTCAGCGGTAAGGTGTTACCACCTAAATACAAAAGATACATGATTCTCAAAAGTACTAGCACAGAGCTAACTTAAGAGATAAGTTAACTTACTAATGAATTCTGGAGGAACATGCATATCTAACGAATATCATCTACTAGTAGGTTCCACAACATAAACTCTTAACCAAAATTATCTTTAAATAATATCACCCCTATACAAGGAGCTAGCAGAAAAGTAGTAGACAATAAACTTTAACAAACCTGTCTGGTTTTCTGACTCATACTAGGAGAGTCTGTAATTTAAGATTCAGACGTCAAAACCTGCTCCACACTGGGTGCTTTATCAGTGCTCCAGAAGAATCTTCTAGGGAAAGCCAAAAACCAAACCAAATTGCATGTGAGCACTTTTAAAACACCACTTGGAACGTCCTGTTTTACAGAATCACAGAATCGTCAAGGTTGTAAGAAACCTTCAAGATCATCTGCTGCAACCACCAACCCAGCACCACCATAATCACCCTTAAACCATATCCCCCAGTGCCACATCCAGACTCTCCTTGAACATTTCCAAAAAGAACTCCACCACCTCCCTGGGAAACATATTCAAACACCTAACCACTCTTTCAGTGAATTTTTTTTTGCAGTATCTAATCTGAACTTTTCCCAGTGCAAAGTGAGGCCATTTCTGCTCATCTTTTTGCTTGGGACGTGGCAAAAGAGACCAACCCCCACCTCACTACCACCTCCTTTCAGGAATTTGTCGAGAGCAACCTACCTTTTGGATTACACTCTGCAGCTGAAGTATTTTGCAAAAATAGACAAAAATATTTGATGATATTGAAAAGACTGCAACAATAAGGGTTTCATATGGGAATAAATTATAATTTAACTTAATTAAATACCCCAGAATCTCTGGAAAGTTCTGGTTTAGAAATCATTAGGCAGAAACGTAAGTTCAAACTCAAAGAAATAGTCTAAGTGGGATAGGGAGGAGATGGTTGTGCACCGACAGGAGATGCTCAATAGCACACTATTACCAGTATACCTCTATTACGAATCAAGAAAAATATGGGGAAGCTTCAAAGTCTGACTACCAAAATCCCTTGTGCATCCAAGGCAGGCATTGGCTTTGGTGTACACACAGGTACTATAGACTGAAGCACTAAACATGAGAGGGAGCTGCCGAAGAAAGCGATGTCTTCGAAGCCTGAGCCATGGAGCACCAAACACCTCTGCCAACTAACTTCGAAGCAGAGCCTGAGCCAACACTTCTGTAAAGACAGGGTGAGCAATGAAAACTTGTAGCATATGCTGCTATTTACATAACTAATTGTAGCATGCACAGTCAAAAAACAGCCTCTAGCTTTAGCATATACATGCAAAATAATTGATTTTATTATGTACAGAAAATTAGAAGCTGTCAGAAACAAAGCCACTAGTAACAGCCGCAAGGAAGAATTTCGAAGTTTCATCGCCTAGATTGCAGAGGCTAGTCTTCACACAGTTGTGAGGTTTACAGCTAGAATATAAATCTAGACGAGATTCAGTGACAGCTGATACCCTATCCAAGCTTTCGGTAAAACTGACATACACACACCATAGACTGATGGTGGAGACACTCAAGAAAAATATTCCCAGTCTCAGACTAGCTGTGGTTTGTCATTGCAGGCATTGTAATACAAGATTAAACTTTGCAAAGGATATTGCAAATATAGTAATAACAACCTAATCTTACACAAAATAAAAAGGAAGAAAAATGGGATGACATGGAATAAAAGCACTAGCTGAGTAGCTCCTAAATCTCGGATGAATAACAAGAGGACACCAAGATGGGGAAAAATACGGAAAAAAAAGCTGCATTACATTGACGACTTTTCTATGGAAAAAAAAACAGGACCAGAAAACATAAACCTCAGTATTTCTCAGGCAAAACAGTGCATGTGTGTAACCCAAAAAATATGCGTATTAGTTATAGAATGTTCTTCTATTATTCAGAAATAATAGTATTTGAGATAATATTTAATCTTATAGATTAATTCTATATTGGCTTAACATGACACACTTTTCTTGCAATTACAAAGCAGATGAGAATTTTTTACAAGTTTAAACATTTTTATAAAATAATAAATTTTAAGTAGGTTATTTTAAGATATCCTCTTGCCAGTAACTTTCTTGAAAATGGTGTTAAAATTCCATTTTTTTTAATCAAAAAGCTATTACAAATCAAAGTTAGATCAGCAGAGGCTCCATAAATTATAATGCAAAACCCATAAAAATACGAGTTCTCCTGTTACATGCTGCTGAAGAAAAAAACTCAGAAACGGACATTGATTATACAACTACAAATGCTAAAAATGTTTTACGTTGTAGGTTCTTATAAAACATGTCATGTTAAATGTTTTATATGAGGTAAACCCTTTACAATCACAAGAAAATGTATGTAAATGTAAATTTAGAAGTTTGAGTACAAAAGAAAGCAGCCTTGCTTGGATCTCCTCCTCTTCACTAATCCTGAGGAAGGCTTTCCTTGTTTAAGCATCCTCCACAGAAGGAGTTACAGGAGAAAGCTCTGTCTACATGCTCCAGTTCTAAACACAACAAGCCGTGGAAGAGACAGTGAAGTGCCTCCTGGTAAGGAAAAGGATGGTGGAGACAAAGGCAGGGGCTGGAGCTCCTGGGAGGCTTTGGAGATCTAGCAGGGGAAGAGACCAGAGGCTACCTGGGGACTGCTGGTGCATGTGCATCAGCTTGGAGCTCTGCTGCTTCACCAGTCGGGAATTCAGCGATCGCATGCATTATCCTAAACAGCTCTCGGAGAGCAGGTTTCGGGTTAGACATAAGCCCATCTCCTACCTGCCTGTGAAAGGGATCACCAGCTTCCTGCTGTCCTGCCCTTGCACCCACCAGCCTGGCAGCCTTTCCCATGCAGTAGCACCATCACCATCCAAGTGACTTCAGAGAGCTGAGCTGACAGCAAAACAACCCTCGTGAAAAGGGTTGAGTACACAGAACTACACTTGAAATCTCCTAGATCCTTATCCTGAGGCAACTGTAGATATTAAAACAAAGTCAAAATTAAATATAGCTACTGTTTAGCACATTGTGTATTTAGCACACGCATTGCCCTTGTCCCTCTATAACTGGGAAATGTGACCGCAGTGACAGAACTGCATTTTAATTACCAGAAGGGAAAAAAACGCCCCAAAACCCACAACAGAGAGTACTGCCAAAGCAGAAGAGACTTGGGCCCTGATCTTACGAAGACTTATGTGCACATATACACTAAACTTTACACTGTTACAGGACAATCATTTGTGTTGTTTCTCCAGTTACAGTGTATTTGGAAAATAAACATATACCGGTAATGGACTACTTTAGGGTTTGGCCTTTCAGGGTACATCTGACTAAGTGACCTATGGAGCAATATAGTCCTGAAGAAATCTTACCTTCACATGCCATTAAAATAAATTACATTAATTTTTATAGGCCCATATTTTATTTCTGCCATTACATTTCACATTACTTTACATCTGCTTATTCAAATGAATCCATTTGTGATTTTTTAAAAAACATGATTTTTAAGTAATTTTCACTTATATAGTGATCAGAAAGAAGTTATAAGTGAACAGCATATGGAAATACAGGAACTGAAATACTGAAATATTTAAAAATACAATACTAAATGTTGACATCAGAGGGATTTTTAGTATTTAACACAAAGGAAAAAATGAGCTACACTAGATAACACTTCAAAGAAGGTGAAAATGATTTGGGCATTACAAAATCCTAAACACTTATAAGAAGAATTGAAATATCTGGTTAACTCCCTTCCATTCAATTTCTGAGCAATACTTTTATATTAAAAGAATATAGCTGGCCTAAATATTGCCCCTAAAAGGGGGCAAATTCTTGTATTGCACACACCAAACAAATTGCTTTTGATTCAATCACTGAGACAATCAAATCCTTCACAATAAGCAGAAAGGAAGCTTCAATTATTCTTGTAATCGAAACAGTGAGAAACAAAAATGTAAGTAGAATAAGATACCCAATGATGTTTTCATAATTATTTTAACACAGGAGAAACAAATTTGTATATCAGTTTGTATATCAATTAGTACTTGGTCCTGTTCTTTCCATCAAGCAGCATCTGCTTTGGATAGTATCTGAACCACAAGAGGAGACAATCAGATTGTTTCAATACAAAGCTGTATGGAAGCCCATGAAATGACATAACTATACACCAGCTGAGGATTTAATCCACGCTATTCTGACCCCTAACTCTGCAACAAATGCCATCCTCAATGCATAGCTGAAATAACTGCTCGATGATGTGCCCAAGAATAAAACTGTAAAAAGTGTGAAAGTCATTTAGAACCACAAGCACTCGATATTTTTCAGTGAGATGTTCATAATTTCTAAACACAGGTGACTAAACCACTTGGAGATTTTTGAAAAATGTCCCTACCCTCATCACTTATGCACGGTAGGTTCCATAGGAAAGTCAGGAACTGACAATAGAAAGCAAAGCCCCTTACTTCTTCCTCAATACCCTGCACCTAATTCAAGGAAAATGTTCCTTCTCCTAATGTAAGAGTAAACTGAGCTTCCAGGAGAGAGCTTACACAAAGCTTAAAGCAACACCTGTGTACAAACCCCTCACGCTTTAGAAGTATAGTGGGAAAGCAGTGGGAACGTGGGGAGAGGCGAGAGGCCCCGAGGGTTTGCCGAGAGGGGATGCAGTGTGAGGAGCAGCTCTTTCTCGGTGTCACTGCACCACGGATCTGAGTTAGTGACGTGCAGGCACCGATCACAGAGCAAGAGGCAAGACAGGAGATGCTCCTTTCAGGCCCCAGACAATGCAGGATGAGCCACAAGCTTCCCCGGGGCCAGAGAGCAGCCACCATATTTCCGCAGTGTCTCCAGCAGGAGGCCTGGGACTGAAGGGTGAGGGAGCAACACTGATATTTAGAATTGGAAGTCAAAAATGAGGCAGCAAACATTTCCACAAAGGGAAATAAGCTGTAATCAAGGTGTTGATCAATCATAAAATACATTTTTTAGCTTACATTTATGATTTCAGTTTAATTCCTAGTGGGTGGGTGGGTGTCTTCGTCTAAACTAGGACACCTCTCAGCAGCATAAAATTTCTCTCAACTCAAAATATCCATGTTGCTCTTTCACCCTTCAGTTCCAGACCATTATCTGCTTTCTGGATAAACAAAAGCAGCCAATGTGTAACTAAATATGATTAGAGAAAGAAGCTTACTTACAAAACTGAATTCCATAGCATGGCCCACAGAAATTGACGTGACTTTTAGAAAGTTTAAATTATGTGCCAATGCCATCAGTTAAAAAAAATTACCCGAACAAGCCAAAAAATTATATTTCAAATGACTGAAGTGGGAGCTTGGATGATGTGCTTTGGTAACTCATCAATGTTTCTGCTATATTAAAAAAACTCAAATTATTAAGTGTATCCTAAATCAGTCAGTCACTTCAAGGTACACAACTATCACAATTATTGAAAAAGGCCTTGATCCTGAAAACATTTATGTCTGTGAATTTTTAGACAAGTGAATAGTCTTTGTAGGACTGACCTCTTACTTTACGTTGTTCACACATATGAACTTGTATGCACGATCAGAGACTAAGGCAGAAATACACATTTACAAGCTATCAACATTTTACCTAAAATGTCTCTTAAAACGGATTCAAAGTCATTACCAGCTGTTTCTTATTTAAAGCTTAATATCTGTGTAATAGTATAGACAGTTTTACACAGAAGTACCTGAAGTTTTCATCCTTTTTGCCTTTGGTTTCAAAAAAAAAAGAAAATTGGTTTGAAAAGTCAACTTAAGACCAAGAAGATCGTTTGTACTCATATCAGCCCCTTAGAATTACAAACACTCCAGTTATGACAAACCACAGTGATAGCACGAATAAAACATTACCGGTTTTATTGTGTAATATATTTTATAAGGTCAAAAGTTACAGCTAATCAGCAATGGCGGCCTTGGATTCTAATGGATTCATAATTATTCTACATCCAAGAAGTAAAATATTACATATGCTCAAAAATTCAAGAGTTAGATACATGTATTTCAACCCATATCTGTTTTTTTCAGACCTACATATTTGAACAAATGGGCAGCTTTCAAGGGACCATGCTCTGAAATAAGCGATGCTTTTGTTTGCATTTCCAGATTAATACGCATTCTGATAAAAGCATGAAACCTTACCAGTAAGCTGTGCGGCTCTCTAGACCTACCACAAATATATTATCTGGAAAGAGCTGCGTACTGAATGCAAACAGTCTGCTGCCTTCCCTCTACTTATCACTCTGCTGTTTCAATATTTTTTCCTTTGACTTTGCCCCCGTATCTTAGCAAGTGACACATTCCCTGCTGAAAACTGCATTTATGACAAGTTTTAATACTTAGAATGAAAACTTGTGTCCATTCTGCACAGAAAGTACCTGGAAAGTGTACTTTCAAGCAAAATCCTTTCTTTCTGCTTTTCCCAATACACACACATTCTTTTTTTGTATCACAGAGATTTTAAAATTGTCCTATGCAATTTAAATAAGAATTCCAAAAACAGTAACCTTTTTACAGGGAAAAATCAGATCATTTCCAGTTGACAAAGTAATTTGCGAGGGACATGCAAAGCACCTGAAAAAACAGACTGCAGTGAAAACCACTTTAACTATAGCAACAGCACTCACTGCATAATGTTAAAAGGAAAATTATGCAATTAGGTCTCTTATCAGACTTATGAAAATTCAGATTATGCTGTTTGGGGGAATAAAAAAAGAAAAATCATTGTTCACCACATCTCCCTTGAGCACTACCTAGGGGAGGGGAGTGATGACCAGACAGTGAAAATTAAGAAGAACGTGTCCCACCTTACGCCTATTCTGCCAATCTGTCGCGGTTGTTCTTCTAGCTCCATAGGTTTACATGATTTTTTTCCCTAATTTTTCTTTCTTTCCTTTTTTCTTTTTTTTTTTTTTTTTTGCTGACAAGTAATACAAGACAGATTCTTGCCTTCTTAGGATCCTGCAATCTAGTTTAGACATAGCACGTCAAGTGGTGATGAAAGAAGGTTAGGGTGGGTTTGAAAAGATGAGGATTCCAACAGTAAACGATGCAGAGACATCAGTTTGGTAATGTACACATGTTTTGCATGATTCATTGGACCAAAATGGCCAAAGGAACTTAAAAAGCTGTCAAAGGCATCTTTACCTCTGACCTACCTAGTCATCCATCTGCTTCCTCATACTGTCAATCAAAACCCTCCCATCCTTATCACTATTCTATTACACACATTTTCCACAACCATTTCTCCTCCAGCTCCTAAAAAATATCTTAGCAAACATTTCAATCAGTCATTAAAAACCTTGTTAAAATATGCAATGTGTCATCAAATATGCATAGAGTACTCGTGCAAAATCTGTAGAGCGTAAATCACTGTATTACATTTGATATAGTATTAATGTGAAACATCATAGAAAGTATTACCAATAGGAACTTTGTACTACTTTCTACAGATTGAAGCTTGATTTTGTGTTATATTAAATAAAGGAAGGGCAATTGAATAGATTATTTTACACAATAATTAAATTAAAAGCCATTCAGCATGCCTAGAATAATAATACAAATTATATTTCGCGTAAAATTCGTGCAATTAATTGCTGTTCTAACAAATTTATACACGGGGGTTTGGTTCAACTAAACTGCATATGCTGCAATTTAAACACACCGGGTCAAAACCTGCGCATTCACTCCTCAGTGAACGCAAACGCTTTAACGTGCTGGTAAACATATGTTTAGCAGATATACAGGTGCACCTCTAAAAATAATATTCTAAAAAATTGTAATAGTAATAAAGTGACCTACCGACAGGCAATAGCCTTTTTAACTTCTGCAGCCCTTATCTCTTCCAGTCTCTTGCACAAATACTTGTGGAATTACCCTGTTGAAATAGTTATGGAATAACATCAACCACTCACGCACAGGAAAGAATTTTGTTCAGACCTGTCACACGTTACGTATTTATTCCAGACCCGCTGGATAAGCCCCGCTAGATAAAACCTGGCGGAACGTCCCTGAGGAGCGGTGTGCCCGGGGTGACTGCCCGGCGGGCAGCAGCCCCGGCACCGCGGCGGCACAGGGGAGGCGGGCGGGGAACGCCGCGGTGCCTCGGGCCTCTCACTTTGCCCTCTCGGGGAACAGCGCAGCGGGACTGGCAGCGGCGGGGGGAGAAGGGGGCGGCTTTTTCTGGCCGAGAGAGGGGAAGGAGGGCCGGGAACATGCCATGGGTTATTCAGGGTGCGGAAGCCCGGGGGAGGGCGCCGGGACAGCCCCTCACGGCTCCGCTGAGGGGGCAGCTGGGGCCCGCCGGAGGCGGAGAGGTGCGGGCGATGCGCGGGGGGACGCGTGCGGCGCCCTGGCCCCCGCCGCTCGGGAAGAGGCGGCTGGGGAAAGGCGCGCACCGCCCGCGCTTCTCCGAGGGCGCGGTCTCGGGGGGCACTGCCACCACGGCCCCTCTCCGGGAGGGGTCCCGGCGCAGCGCCTTGAGCCCGACGGCACCGCGGGGCGGGCACCGCTCCCCGCCGCCGGCACAGGTCGGCGGCCGCGCTGTGCCCCACGAGGGCGGCGGAGACGCTGGGTGCACAGGGCCCCGCTCGGGCCCCGCACCTTGGCGGGGCTGGAGGGGACGGAACGCAATTGGGGTGCTCAGGTGCCCCCCGTCAATACCGCGGCAGAACAGAATACCTCTGACGGCTCCACACCGCGCTTACGCCACCGCGGAATCAAGAGTAAACCCGGCCTGTTACCCCGCAGCCCCTGCGGACTCGGTCCGCGCAGGTGCCGGGCCGGCGCCTGTTCTAAAGCCCACAGGTGGTTGTCTCTGAAGGGGACAGAGTCACGGGAAGGTCGCAGAGGGAGAGGTAGTGCTGCGGGAGTGGGGGCTCCACGCCCGCGCAGGAGGGCAAGCTGCTCCCCCGATAGGGCGCCCGCCTTGGGGGCACTGTGGGGCTCCGCCAGGGCAGCTCCCGCCCTGGGAAGGCGAGGGGAGGCTGCGGGCGGGCAGCGTTGCGTCCCTCGCCTCTGCTCCGCCAGCGATGGCACCCTCCGCCCCGAGCCAGGCACCTCTCCCGCCTGCGAAGTGCTGTCAGGGGTTTCAAGCGTCAAACACAGGGATAATTATAAACCTCTCAAAACCGACGGGGTTTCATCTCCCTCTTTCACCGACTGCAAACCTCCACGCTTGGCCACGCAGCGTAAGCACTGTCCCCTACGCTCTTCCACCCCCCAAAAAAAGGACAAACTCGGGGCAAGCGGACCAGCTCCTTCAGGGAAAGCAGCGGCGGGACTCCCCCTCCAGAGCCTCCCGGCGGGCCGAGAGCGGGCGAGTCTGCCAGCCTCTTCCTCTTGGCCTCACCCGATCTCTAACTTGCAAAACGGCAAAGTGCTTTTTCCAACACGACGTTAACGTTTTGCCAGGTTTATTTTACTTGTTATACACAGACGATACAAACGGGCAAAAACCGAAACATTTCTCAATGGAGCATGTACTGGTATAAATTATTCAGTTCCACAGACATAACAGAACAAATATAAAAATCACAACATTCGATTTACAGAAGAGTCAAAAATATACACACGTTTATGACCCTGAATTTCTATTAGGAAATTTCCCCGTCGAGTGTAATCTAGACTGAATATTTAGCCTGATGCATATTTCAGTTCATAATTGGTTTTTTTTTTTCTTCCATATAAAAATGCGTTAATTGTATAGATCTGCTACTCAAAATTCGAAGACTTATTATTCTGCTTCACCGAGGGGAGAGTCTTGGAGGGATATTACTTCTCCTTCAATAGTATAATAAGAGGTTTACAAGAATGATCACTCTTACTTTCGATGTGCATTTGATTCCCCAGGAAGTCAGATCTCGGTTAGCTACTTTATGAAAAAGTCAATTCCAAAACTAAATGCAGTAAAATATACAACTCACAACTCATCTTCACTGGACTACACTATGGTTACCAACGATTCAGTCGTCTATATCTTTTTTCTTTTTTTCTTTTTTTTCTTTTTTTCTTTTTTTTTTTTTTTTTTAGTTTTTTTATTAAAAAGTTTTACAGCAATATAAAGA
>VZTF01008849.1:977538-1035251 GCA_013397755.1 Cnemophilus loriae
TTTATGACTTAACAATGAAAACGAAACAAAAAAATCCAAACAAATAATAAATAAACTGAACCAAAGAAAAGTAATCTGTTACAATAAAATAAATACTATGTACAGGCATTTCACAGGCTGTTTTCCCCACTATTACTGTTTCCCCTAGAATCCATCCGTGGTAAAAGGAAGGAAGCGCTGTACGGTTTGAGAGTCTAAGCATCCTACTGATCAGTGGGTTTCGGTGCGGCAGTGCCCCCCGCGCCCCCGGGGCGCCGCCGGACCGGGCCGGGCGGGAAGCGGGGCGGGGAGGCGGCAGCGGCCGCGGCTCAGCCTGCCTGCCTCCCTGCCGGGCCGGGCCGGGCCGGGCCNCATTACAAAGATTTACAGCAATATAAAGAAAGAGGGGGAAATGGCAAAGAAATCTGAAAATAGTTTGTTAGCATATTTGGCACCTGCGGGGACCAGTAATGGATTTGGCACTTGGGGACAGGGGAAGGGGGATACCACGAAAATAATAATATTGCTGATCTCGAGCTATTCCTTTCAAAGAAAAACAAGAGGCAGTTAATTTTGGTTTTGGAAAGCATTATGCTCCTTTAATCGACTTTCCTATGAGACGTATTTCTGTTCTTTTGAAGGGAAAGCTGAGCTATTCCTTAGCTGTGTTAGCCCAGGGCACCACGTAATTATTTCATGCGAGGAATTGGAGAGAAAGTGAGAAACCCATTACTCGCTGCTACAGCTATGGACCACTGACATTTCCAGAGGCATTTAGGAAGAGTGTTTACCTGGGGAGGGGCACGAGGAAGAGGGAGCAAAGAGCGGGGAATGGAGTAAAGAAATTTAAACAGGATCTAAGTTTTATGACTTAACAATGAAAACGAAACAAAAAAATCCAAACAAATAATAAATAAACTGAACCAAAGAAAAGTAATCTGTTACAATAAAATAAATACTATGTACAGGCATTTCACAGGCTGTTTTCCCCACTATTACTGTTTCCCCTAGAATCCATCCGTGGTAAAAGGAAGGAAGCGCTGTACGGTTTGAGAGTCTAAGCATCCTACTGATCAGTGGGTTTCGGTGCGGCAGTGCCCCCCGCGCCCCCGGGGCGCCGCCGGACCGGGCCGGGCGGGAAGCGGGGCGGGGAGGCGGCAGCGGCCGCGGCTCAGCCTGCCTGCCTCCCTGCCGGGCCGGGCCGGGCCGGGCCGGGCCGGGCCGGGCCGGGACACGGATGGGGCAGCTAGGGGCGGGGGTCAGTGCGCTAACGCGGAGGAGTTATTGTGCAAAAGGACGGCGGGCCGGCGGCCGCGCCTAGCTGTGCGAGTAGAAGCCGTAATAGCCGATGTCCTTGGCGCAGGTCTTTTCGCAGTCCCGCTGGGTGAGCACCTCGCTCTTGAGGGGCGAGGAGCTCTCGGACACCGGGGTGTCCGAGGGGGAGATCCGCCTCCTTTTGGCCTGCTCGTAAATCCCAGAATCGGAGGAGTCGATGGACTTAATGGACGACGGCGTCTCGATCCAGCTGGAGTCGGACAAATCTTTGGGCTTGGAGTCCTCGGCGCCCGGCAAGGGGGACCGCTCGGGGGCCAGGCTCTCGGCCTCCTCCCCCAGGTAGGGGTTGCCGGCGGCCATGCGCGCTGCCGCCGCGCTGTTGGGCCAGCAGGAGAGCACGGAGCCCGACTTGCTGCAGTACTGCGGGGGGCTGCGGGCCCCCCAGCCCGAGGGGTCGGCGTAGTAGCCCAGCGGCCGCCCGGCGCAGCCGGCCGCCTGCAGCGGCAGCGCCTTGACGCCCGCGGCCGCGTAGGACAGCAGCGTGGCCGCGTTGCCGGCGAAGTCGGTGGCCGTGTCGTAGGCGGAGGCGGCGAAGTCGAGGCGGTTGTTGGCGGGGGCGACGAACCAGCGCTGCGGCGAGGGGGCCCCCGGGTCCTCGGCTTGCTGTGGGGAGAGCAGCCCGTTGGTGTGGGGCACGCTGCGGTCGGCGCCGGGCCCCGGGCCGGCTCCTGCCCCGGGGTGGAAGCGGGACTTGGCGTAGTTACTCACGAACTGGTCCTGGAGGAAGGAGCCGGCCATGGCGTAGCGGGCCCCGGGCACGATCTGCGAGCGGGGCGAGTCGTTGGGGGAAGGCGTCAGCCGGTCCATGTCGCAGCCCGTGTAGATCCTGCCCAAGAGAAGGGGAGAGAGCTGGGTGTCCGCCGCAGCCAGGCGCCCTCCTCGGCGCGGCACCCGGCCGAACGCGGCCCTCGGGGGACGAACGGGACGGGGCCGTCCCAGCGCGCTCCTGCCCGGCCCGGGGGCCTGCGCTCCTCTCCGGGCTTGGCCTCCGGCATCAGTAGCGCCGAGAGCCTTTAACGGGGAAGAGGAAAGACGGGGGCAAGCATGGAGAACAAATCTTTCGGAACCGGTTGGCCATTCCTTGACGGGGCTGAGATCCCTCTCTCCGGTCCGAACCCACAACCCGAAGGCGTGGAATCCCGCGCGGTGACACGCTGACCGGTCCCACCACATGCGCAACAGGCAGCCTGGTCATTTGCCGCGAACAGCATGAGTGGCAGACTACGGAATTCTATCGGCTGTTTAACACTTATTATTGGGAGTCATAGACGAACCATCAACATTTTACTGAGTTTAAATTAAGCTAATCTTTAAACACCTACTACTATAGGAAATGTAAAGCCAGACACTTCCAGTGTTCCCTGCTTGGCCTATATATAATTCTCCCATGCTGGGCTGCAATTTGCGATTATAAAAACTTTAATGGATGAATAACTACTATCTGTATTTAATTCAGGCTAAAACTGTGCTTTAATTAACCCTCCACGCCTCCTGGAATTTCTTATCCAAAATAAACTTGGCCCTTAAACAAATCCAACGTGCTAGACAACATTGAAGCTTCCCCCTCCCCCCGTCTCCTTTCAAGTGACGCCCTATAAAGTTTTTTTCCTATCAAAAAGAGAAATGCACTTTTGGCTGGGGGCGAAGGCCACGCAGCCTCTCCAAAGGCCGCACATACTCTCGCAGAACTCCCGGAGAGCGGGCAGGCTCGGCTGCCGCCCTCCGTGGCACCAGGGATCGCCGCTGCCCTCCCGGTGGCGGCCCTGCTCCCCGCCACAGCGACCCCCGCCCCTGGGGGAGAGCGAGCGCACCACAAGCTGCTCCCTGAGGAGAGCTGGAGCTCGGCCCCGGGCCCCTCTCGCACTAGTTCAGCTCTCGGCGTCATTTCCACCCTTGTCCTGGAAGCCTGCTGCTGCTGGCTGCTGGACCGCTGTCCAGCGGAGAGGCTGAAGCAGGCGCTGAAGATGATACACACTGGATGAGGAGCTCGAGGCCAAGCGAGGCCGCTCCCCGCCACAGTTTAGAGAGGAAAAGGGTTTTCCTCCTCAAAGCCGGAGACCTGTACCACAGACCAGAGCTAGCGGGGGAACAGACGACATCCCTGTCGCCTGGTCCTCCGGGTGTATGGGCTGCCCTGCGGCCGCCGCCTCCCGCTGCCCCAAGCTGGGCAGGGAGATGCCGGGCGGGTCGTACCCCGGGCCAGGGGAAGCCTGCCTGCAGGGCCTGCAGGCCGGGATATCCCCATTTTTGTCCCGAGGGCCGGGAAAGGCGGCAGCGGCTGCCGAGTGTTGTTGCCGGCTCGGAGCCGCAGTCGGAGGGGCACCAGCCGCCTGTGGCGCGGGGGTCAAGGCCGGGGGATCAAACCGCTGGGAACGCCTCAGAGGCAGAGGGGCAGAGGCAGAACAGGGACAAACCGAGATTAAAACTTCAGAGGCTTTAGCTCCACCCAGAAGGGAGAAGAGGAAAAAAAATTCAGCCCCGGCGAAGAATAAAACGAGACGAAGACATTTCCCTCCAGACCCCAGGATGATGCAGACCCGGTGGGCTGCCGGGGACTGAGCCCCTGCTGCTCGGGTGCTTCTTTCGGAGCCTTTACGCGCAAGTGAAACGGAAGCTTGCAAAGAGGCGCCAAGATACGTGCCAGGAAAAACCAGCAACAAAACCGCCGCAAGTGCCAAAGCGAGATGCGGACTCAGGTGCGGGCAGCGCGGCCTCAGGCGCGGAAGCGGCCTCGGGGCTGCGCAGGGCCTCACCGCAGGGACAGCCCTTGTGCGGGAGCGGGCGTGTGCTTCCCTCCCGGAGGGCTCTGGAAAAGCCTGACATTACACATCTCGGTGTGAAATGAGCCAGCCCTCATCCTAAATCTCCCTCCTTTGACATGTGTGTGCAGCCGGCGGAAGGGTAGTAAAAATCCGGTTTACTTACGTGTCATAATTGTCTCGGAATCCTTTTGCGAAAGGGTTGTGATCTATTTTCAGCTGTGTGATCTAGGGAAAGAGAGGAGCAAAGCACACGTTGTGAAAGCCTGAAAAATATACCCCACTGCAGCCAACACGTTTTTAAAGGACCAAGCTTTACTCTAGTCAATCATATTGCCTTTATACTGTGAAAAATAAGCTCTGGCACGTTTATAGACATCACAGTCTAATTTTAAGATTTACGTTGTTGTAAAAAGTACGAAAAAATCAATATTTAACCCCATATTTTGAGACTTGTTCAGCATTCTTAGTGCATGGGTATGAATATATTGAAATCCAGAAATTAGGCAAAACGTACCGCAGAACGGTGACTAGGAGATTGCATTTGCATCGAGCAAAATAATTAAAGCGAGAATGTAGTCTGAACATATGTCATTTGAAAAGGGGGCACCAGTCTGCAGCAAAGCCAGACCACTCCGAAACGCATCCAGGCATTAACGAGCTTTTAATTTGAGGAAGTTGCTCCGTCACCCCCGGCGCAATCAATGAGGATGTTAATTGATCTTTGCAGACTTAAAGCTTAAGCTAACAGCTTAACAGCTAACTAAGCTGTTTCCGACTGGGAGATAAACGCCGCGGGCCAGCGCCCAGCCCCTGGCAGATAGGCAGGATCGCTCCCGTCCTGGCGGGGAGGGCGATGCCGCTGCGGGCGCCCGGAGGGGGCTCTTGGGGCGAAGGCGGCCCGAGCAGCTGCGGCCGCCCTCGGGATGGCCAGGGAGGGATGGCACAAAGTGGGGAACAGGGAGCCCCATCTCCCGGCGCCAGAGACCCGGGGGAGGGTGGGCAGCAGCCGGGCCATCCCTGGAGGGCTGCCTTGCGGGGAGCGGGGGGACCGCGAGGGGAATAAACCAGGGATCTCTTTACATCGGTGTTTTGGTAGGCGGTGACGGCTATGAACTGCGTCTCGGGGAACGTGAATGTCTGCACTCTGCCCGGCTGGTTGGTATCCTCCGTCCCGTCTTCGTTCACCTCCACCACATGCAAGCGAGGCTGGTACTTGTGAAGGGACTGCAAAACCACCATCTGTCAGGCATGGCAAAAGGAGGGAGAGGGACGCGGGGAAAAAAGAAGAAATTAGAGCGAGAAGGACGAGGAGAGCGATTGCCGCTGGCCGCCGCCTCCCCGGGACGGTTGCGGACTTCCCCGGCCGCACCGGACAGCGGCGTCAGCTCGGGCAACGCGCTCAGGGCCGACGAGGCCCGTGGCAAAATAAAATGGGAGGACGTTCTCACCACCACCCCCCTTTTATTTTCACCTAACGACACGATCTAAAAGAAAAATATGCCTTCTTTCGGAAACGGTAGGATTTTAACTGAAGCGATAAAAATAATTCTGGCAGCGTCTGAGTTCCCCCACTGACCTGCCCGTTGTTGTTTGAAGCTCCTTTATTGTTTGTAAGTTTTAGTTTCCCAAAGGAGATTTCCTGACGCATCCAGTGGGCTCCCGTGTTGGGGGAGTCGGGATGCATATACACCCGGTTTCCTAAGCAAAACAACAAAAAACAAAACCACATCACAGTTCTCGCCTGTACCCCGGTTCTGCCGCTGCATCCTCACACGAAGGTGAAGGACCTCGTTAAGTTACCAATATTTTACTGCCAAAACTACCTTAATTTTAAACGAAAAGGATTAAAACAGCTTTTTCCGTACACCTTTTACTTTCTCCTTCACCCTTCTTTTTTTTCCTTTTTTTTTTGTTTCCTTTTTTAAAAAAACATCGTTGGCCCATTTGCGTTTAAGAAGTCGCCAGAGCCAGTCCGCAAAGGCATTAATTAATCATTCTCACCTACATATGTGTCAGGAAAAGTGTTAATTGGAGGAACTTGCCTTGTACATTGGTGTCCGCCTTGCCGCAAGGAACCCATTTGCCTCCCTGAAATCTCCAGTGATTGGGATCCGCCAAAATTACATCCACAAAAATATTGTAGTGAGCCGTAGGGTCGAGGCCAGAAATATTAAAGCTTAGGAAAGGGAACATGCGCCTATAAAAAAAAAAATAGGGGGGAAAAAAAAGAAAAAGGGAAGAAGGAAAGCAAGCCACCGGCAGCGACAGGCACGCGCGGAGGAGCAAGCCGTTGTGCTTTATCCTCACGGTTCCCGATAGCGACCGGGAAATAAAAATCAAAAGAAACCCCCTCCCCGGAGCGTCGAGCTTTCCGCGGGGAAGGGATGAGGGCAGCGGGCGCGGGAACTTGCGGGGAGGCAGAGAGGGCTGCCCCGGCGGGGACCGGCTCCAGCGGGGACCGATTCCGGCGGGGACCGGCACCGGAGCTCCCGGCGACCAGGGCAGGGGCGCCGGTGACGGGCAGACGGCTTCGCCGGGGCGGCGGAGGCTCCGGGCGGCTCCCCCGGGGAAGCCCGCGGCTCAGCCCCGACACCCAGAAAGGTCCGCGCGGTGGCTTACCTTCCCTGCTTCGTGATGATCATCTCCGTCTGGTGCCGGTGAAATTTCAGCCAGAGTGGCCTGTTGCACAGGTAGACCTGAGCCTTGCCGGGAACCAGCCCCGGCTGGGTGGAGGAGAACTGGTAGAAAGGTGCCCCTTGGTAGGAATGGCCATACTGCTGGGGGTACGGGTAGCCCGCCGTGGGGTAGCCTTGCGGAGAAGAGTTGGACAGGAGGCTGTTATAAGCTCCGTTGGTGATCACAGGATGATGAGCCATGTAGCGGCTGGGGCTGGCGATGGAGAAGGCTGGGTGAGCAGGTCCATGCTGGCTGGGATAAGGGAACATGGTACTAGGAGCAGAGGCAGCAGACTGGGGCTGGCTGGACTGAGAGAGCAGATAGCGATCTGCAGCAGATCCATCGAAACTGTGACGAAGCTCAGAGACCCCGTCCAAGACGGGAGAGAGTTTATTTCTCTGGACGTCCCCTGGTGTGTCCTTGGAGTCAGGAAAATTGTCTGTATCTGACTGATTCGTCATCCCCCTGGTAATTTTTTTCAAAGGTGAACTTCTCTCCAGGTTGTCAGTGGTCGAGATAATGGGATGATCATGCAAGGCAAGCTCAGATCCGCCTGCATGTGGGTAACTGCTGCTCACATTGAGAAATTTCTTGGAGAGCATGATAGAGGGAGAAAGACAATGCTCCAGCTGCATAGCTCTAGCACCACAGTAATAACCCTTCAGTCCCTGGATCTGAAAGGGCTTCCTAGTATCAGAAGCTAGACATCCTGGGACCCACACTAGGCAGAAAGCACTTCATCTACCAAATGCTTCCCAAACGTTTGATTTACTTTTTTTTTTTTTTTTTTTTTTTTTTTTTTTTTTTTTTTTTTTTTTTTCTCCCTTCCCAGGGAGAAGAGATTGGCCAATTGACACTATGCAGCAATCAGGAAAGACTCACTTTTGATCTTGCTGCTTGTGGAGAGGATGAAACGGCTTCTGCCATTGGTTAACCGCTGACAGTAATTTAATTAGATAGACATTAATTAGGATAATCACCTGGCTCCTGGTCGCGACGATCATGGCAAATTGAAGGAGATGATTTTATTGTGAGATAGAAGGAAGGGAAAGGGGGAAGGGAAGAGTGTGTTTGCTGTGAGAGCTCATTATTATGTGACCTTTCTAGCTTTTTTTTTTTTTTTTACTAAGGCTGGAAAATAAATCAAACCCCTGCGATTCCCCAAATATTGCGCGCGTGTACCCCACCTTTGTGCGTCAGGGAGGAAAGCGGGTCCTGGGCGCTCTGGGGAGCGATTGCGAGGGGAGCGCGGGGCTGGGCGGCCCCTGCCCTCAGCTCACCCCCGCGATTTGTCCCCAGCAGGGCGCAGCCCCTCTCCCCCAGCTCTTCTGAGCGATCCCCGGCGCATCGCCCCCACTCTTCCCACCCGTGCCTGTTTCGCGGGGGAAAATACACCCTCCGTCCCCGCTGACAGCGGCCGCGTATCATCTCTTTTAACTTCTGAAATAATCATAAGCCCCGCAGCCGAAGTGCCCTAATGTATTTGCCGCGATGTTTACGGGTTCTTTAGTAAATAAATATTTTATCTGGGAGCCGTAATGCCGGAGATTATCAGCAAAACAGCGTGGAAGGCGTCCACCTCCCCATCCAGCTCCGGATTTCTTTCCTCTCGGTGCCTGCTTTCCCTCAGTGACTCAGTCCCGCGGGCAGCTCTCGGGAGGGGCAGATTTTTGGTAGCACCTTTGCCAGGGGCCGCGGCCCGGCCCGGCCGCGAGGTCGATCGGAGCTGAGAAACCCAAACCGTGACGGTGCTGCAGCAGGAGCCGCCGGCACCCTCTGCCCGGGGAGTCTCCGCGGGAGTCGCGGCCCGGGCTGCGCTCCCAGGCGGGCAGGGGCTGCGGGGACTCCCAATGACCGGAGGGACCGGCCGCCGGGTCCCGCGCTGCGCCCGGCCGAGCCTCGGGCTATTGAAAGTGAGACTTTCCAAGGCGTGAAGATGCACCTGAAGAGTTCAGGGGGCCCATTTGCCACCCCGCCTTTCCCAAGCACCAGTCTCAATTTCTCTTCCTAGGGAAGCCTGAGAGTTTAAAAGCTCGGGGTTTGTTTTTCGGTTTTTTGTGGGCTTGGGGTTTGGTGGGTTTGGGTTTTTTTGCCCGGGGAGGAGCTCTCCTGTTCCATTTTTCTTAGTGTTGTCCCCTTAGTGGTTTGGACTTCAGGTATTTTACAGACCACATCTCTTCCCAGGTGACATCAGCAGCCGGCTTCAAATTTCACTGACAGATAATGCTGCCTGAACCACTGCATAATAAAACTGAACCACCGTGTAACTGCCTGAAGCCAGGCTGAAACTTTGCAAACTCAGATCCAGAGAAGACCAGAACCAGCATGACTTGTCAGAATGTGTATTTCGATGCTCTCAAATCCCGTGGCCATTTATTTTTCTGTTGCTTAACCATGAGCTACTTCGGTTATTTGGTATTTCATAGATGACGACATACACACACTCTCTGCAAGGAAATTATTCTAATAAGATAATTTATGAAGCAAAAAGCAAGCAGCTCACTATTCTACTCGAGTGGTTCAGTGCATGCAACTTTCCATACACCACCTTCTTTAAGTGTTAAGAAAACAGTTTCATTATTATCAGTTCTAACTAATGTTTCCAACACTTGTTTCACCAGTGCTCACCCTTCCCTTTCCCTGTTTGAAACAACAGAACGGTAACGGACTTATATAGGCAGGAGATGGACTGAAATGCAGATAAACCCTCGGAAACGCTGCCCTGAATTACAGAGCTACACCCATATCGATGCGGAGCTGCAATGAATTCAGTGGTATACTGCCAATCACATGGAAGTGCTAATATATGCCAAAAATCTTCAGTGCACAACTCCTAAACTGGTATAATAGGGGGGGATATGCAATGGCAGGTGGTGTTACAGAATCATCATAGAATGGAGTGAGGTTTGCTAATACAATATGCCCGTCCTTCGTGCTGACAGGTGACAAGGGGTCATGCTGCTAATGAAGGTCTGCTCCATTGCGGCTGGAGGCTCAGAAGGTGGCTGCTTGAAAATCTCTTTCTTCCTCCAACGTGGTATACGGGCTGCTGCTTTTCAGGTTACGGCATACACACATTCTTCCAAATCCTCTGTGTAGCTCCTAGAGCACTGGACAAAAATAAGGAAGGATGCCCCAAAAAACTGCCTTTTTATTATTCGTATAACATCTTGGTAAATGGAAAATTGTGCCTCCAAGTTAAACTGAGGAGTGAATAGAAAGCAGGGTACCACAGCACAAGCTTATACTACGGGAGATGTGCGTCTCCAACAGACTCCTTTCAGCTACCCTCTGCAAGATGTACATTTGTCAAAATTAATTTAGAATATGTAAGACTCACTGGTTTGTCTCCCTGCTTACACCAGCCTCTCACGCATGTATACACTGCAGCACTGCGCTAGCTCCTCTCCTGTTCTGCAGTGCCATGTTACCCACGACCTGCCAAACTCTGTCTCCCTCGTGGTGTTACACGTGTGTGTGGGAGTACAGAGCGGCAGGGATGCAGAGCCCCCCTGGCAGACGAGCCCCAGGGCAAGTCCCTCGATCAGCTCGTGCCCCATCTCACCCCAGGCGTGCGCATCCGGCAACGGCGAGGCCCAAATGCAGCCCTCCTCAACCACCCGCAGGTTTGCAGCGGGAATCGCCAGAAAGAACTTCCATTTAACTACACGCAGGCAAATGTGGTTTGGTATGTCTCCATTTTCCCAGTCTGATATTCCACTGCCTACTGTGGGGGCAGAGGGAAGGCCATAAGGAGGGCAGCTGCAAAAATCTGCATGTTTCCCTCTGAAGTAAGTGCACGCTAAATATACTTTGAGAGAGAGTTAGTCTAAAATAGTAAATTAAAAGGCCTAAATAAGAAATTTCAAACAAAAGAAAAATCTTTCAATGGTAAAGTGTAACTAAATATGGGCATAAACCGGAAAATAAGACAATTTTATGGGTTATTTCTTTAGTATGCAAATAAGAAGTAAATTTTTTTTAAATTATCTTCAACATGAGATGTGGATAGTTTTAAAATATTTGCCTGCCACTACTGTTGCTGTTTATTAAAAAAAAAACCCAAACCAACAGTAAAGAGAAAAAGAAAACTTCTGCCCAGACGAAAGAATCAAATCAGCCCTAAGCAACATCCAACACTTGAAAAAAAGAACCCTAATGAAAAATACCAATCAGTCCCTGCCCAAAACCCAGAGTCACTCCCAAAACCCAGTTATTTGGCTTTGCCTGCTTAAACCAAGCAGTCAAACCACCTGCCTTCCTGCAAGTGTTTCCCTCTCCAGTCAGTGGAAATGGTTTTAAATGTCATATTCTAGTTGAGACTCTTTCCATATATTTATATATACGGACATCTCATGTACGTTCTCTTTCACAGGAGGGTGGGTTCATGTAACCTAGAACAGCCTCTGTCACTTTAATGTTTATTCTCAGAATACTGCTATTTATGACCGCTTGTGAGAGTTCTGTGATTCAGTTATCAGCGACCGAATTAATTTCCTTAAGGTCAGTTGTCTTCTGTAGATATTAGGGTTTGAATAATATTCAAAGAGAGCTGATGGAGGAATTTTCAGCATTTTTGGTTTTGTACATCCTCAGAATTCAGCACTATGATTTTTTTGTTTTAATCTCCATGAGAGTAACTGGTAATCAATGGGAGCCAAATTCCAGCAGAGAAGTTTTGCTTTCTTAGCAATTAGTATCTCAGTAGTTTTTCAGTGAGGAGAAACAAATGTCTACCAACACTTTCTCTAGCTTGTTAATTCCCACTGTCCTTTCTCAAAAAAGACTGTCCAGAACTTAAGACAGATTTGTAAATGTATTTTTATTATGTTGCAACAATCAAAATATATACGTACTACTGATTTTTCCCCCCAAATATTAAATGAAAATGTAATACATTTTTTCCCACATTGTGTTCTTGAATGCTTCGGAATCTGTGAGGACCCTGACATAAAGAAACTGAAGCAAATGCACAATTAGAGACTGAGAGGTGTTATAGTGCTGCACTTACATTGCAAATGAAGTCAGATGTCTCCGTTTCATCAAATAGAGCCTCAACAGTCTCTGTTTTGTGAGTATTAGAAACAATAAACAAATATACACAGAAAGCATCACAAACGGTAAATTGGTTATTTAAATACAACTGTATCCAACATAGCAGCTAAACACTGGACAATGTTTGAGGTCATCAGCACATCCACATGCTCTTCTAAATGACGTTTAGGGTCCTGAAATACAAAGGATGCCATGAGAGGAATGACTGAAACACATCTCTGAAATATTTCATTTACTTCAAGTCTATTTAAGATGTCTGTGAGTTAATGAACAACAGGCCAGTAATGCTCCTAAATTTTCCATTCTAGGAAGACCTAGCAAATGACTGAATTTCCACGAACGAAATTTTATTAATTCATACTAACAGTTAAGTTGAGGATAGGTTTAGGAAGTAAATTTCTATCCAGCATATCAAGAGTAACCGTGGCAGCTGTGAGTTAGTTTTAAGGATAACACGCATGTGAATTTTACTATACATCTCACTAAGGCCAATATTTTAATCTTAGTTCTGGTACATTGCAACTTGTTTTCAGATCTTTGCACATATGTGTGTTCTAATCCCGCAAAGATTCAAGCATCGTCTAACACAGTCTTTGAATAGTTGTGTTGACTGCAAGAAAATTAGTGTATCTATACCCATAAAAACATGAAACATGAACAATGCGCTGTTCAAACGCTCTTAGGAATTGAATGTTAAGCCTGAGCAGTTTTCTGAAAATACATGTCCCCACACACTATTACTCAATTGATGTAGGCATTTGTGGGTATCTGCATACAACAATAAGATTATTTCTGGTTGAAAATCATACCCATGCACTTCTTCAGTTTCACCACTGATATTTAACAATTAATCTCCAAATACTGCAAAAATATCAGGCATACCTCAAAAAGAAGTCTAAACTTTATTATAGTATTATTATAGTAATTCTTGTGTGTAAAGAAATTAAAATATGGAAGACAATCATGCATGGGAATTGTAACTTCTTTAAAAAATGGAACTATTGTCAAAATGTAATGAACCTATCTAAATTTATATAGAAGAGTGCTAGTGAATCCACGTACACAGCCCTTCTTAAATAACTCATTTTCAAAGATCAGACAGTTCTCCAATATTCTTTCTGTTCCTAACAAATTATCCACCTAATAACATAATATCCCTATTGTTAGTGGCTACTTGTTTACAAAGATTTTTATCTAAGTTGCATAAAAAACCCCACTTGAAAACTACTTCACTGAACCATTTTTTTAATTTAAAGAAAACTTAAAAATTTTATCAGGAAAAAAATTCTTTTCTTTTTGAAGAACTGTATCAAAATAGAGATTTTTCACGTATGTGTAACAACTAGTGAAGCTCAAGTTCTGTTTGAGATGACATCATAACCCTTAAAATACAACCCTTCTTACATATTTTATATGTATATATTTATGTATGTGTAGGTGTGCATAAACTCCATTGTTCTGAATGCTACAGAAATACATGAGTGACTGAACAATAGTGCAGATGTGTTATGACATTGCTGCTAGAAGCTGACACATAAGAGCAATCCAGAATCTTTTAAATTCTTCTACTGCTACTAGCAATACAATAAGTACTGGTTCTTTAAGGACACACTAGATATTTTAAAAGCTATTTCTTGTTTCCATCGCCCTTGAACACAAGCTCTTACAAATTTGCTTTGCTCTCCTCTCACAAGAGCACATTTCCTCAACTTTTATGTTGAAATCAAATGTAGAAATAGTTTTTTGTTGAGTCTTTATAAAGACACCATATCCTAACGTTGTAAAGGGATGGAATGAATTGAGTGGGTGTTTTCGGTTTCAGCTGTGGTCCTAAACAGTTTTCCTCAAACACCAATACAAAGGAACTCAGCCTACCTGCCTATGTGTGTCTGAGAGCTAAGCATTGACAGCATGTTCACGAACTGAAGATAGGGGTGAGCTGTCTCTTCAGCCATGATAATGTACGAACACCCCCCCTCCCACCACTTATGTTTCCATGATCACCATTTTTTAAGTGTCTCCACAGTTTGGGTCTCTCTGACACAGACTTGGGTATCTTTACGTCTCTTAGAAGAAGTTAAAACATATGAAGAAGGAAAAGGGAAAACTACTAAATCTCAACACTGCTCCTCAGCATGTAATAAAAACACACGTAGAACACGGCTTGTGGATGTTCTGCCGATTACCTACAGTCAAAGGCCCCATTCCTCGTGCAACCTCCAACAAAAATAAATTTATTATTTGAAGCATTGAGAATATCATGCACGTAGAACGAAAATCACCTACGCATGTAAAAAATTAGTATTTAGAATGAACGAAGCATATCATTCCACCTCACTCTAATTCATCACACCTCACCTGCTTGCCAACATTTTTTATTGCCAGCTGTTCAGGTGTCATCTTATCTTCTTCTTCAACAGCCTGTGAAAGAAACACAGAAAAGGTCAGTGTTTCAGATTTCGTTTACTTTTTCCCCAAGCCACAGATTCTCAAAATACAATTCTGTTCTGAAAAAAAAAAAGAAAAGAAAAAAAAAAATCAAACAGCAACACATTTCAGAAAGTCAAAAGGAAAGGTACTTCAGCTTTTCAGCAGACATGGTTTTAATTACTCAGTGTTAGTGCAAAAGATCAAGGCAAATACTTAAGAATGGTTTAATTGTCAGATATTCACCAAAATGTTATTAAGCAAAAATCTTAAATGAGCGGTATCAATAGTTAGTTGAGAACAGTGAAAATAGTGAAGCAGAACCAAACCCAACATTATCTACACTGTTTCAACTACTGGAGATTTGATCTCAATAAATTTTTTTACTGTTTAAAGTAATTTATTCTAATATATTTTGATACTGTTACGTTGCCTTCAAATACGGTGTCTTCATAAAGTTCATCCACTAACTTAACTAGTGAATGTAATACTGAATTTTGGTTTTAAGGACTTCTAAGGAGTTAAAAAAGTAACACTTGCTAAGAAATACTGACATGATTACTACTCATAGGACGCTTGTTGAGATCTAGTATTTGTAAGAAATATTTTAAGTGTGTCAGTATTAAAACAGTACAAGTAGCTGTGATTCTTCTTATTTACAACACCAATAACAAACTTCTTATCTAAACAGAACATTGAATTGGGCTCTGGAATGCGTTCTAAATACTTATAGCCTATCTGCTAGACTGAAACAGATAGACAACCTTTACTCTTCTACAGTGATCAAACAGTCTTTGACTGAAGGATTGAAAAACACAACTAACTGCCCATTTTGATCTACAGAAATCTTATATTCTCATCACTAAGCAAAAACACAAAACCGATATGATTATTCACATTTCAAAGCAAAGCATGCAACTAAACACTCTGACAGTTTAGGGCAAAAAGTCTGGTGGCACTGCCTGAGGAGCTAATGTGGCAACTTCACAGAGAAACCATACATAGTTGATTAGTATAAACTAAAGTCATTCTGAACAAAGTTCGTGATAATCAATTACTTCTGAAATTAAGCAACTCATTTCTTCACTTCATAAACACAGCTACAGTTATACTATCATTATGGGATATGAATACCTTGTTATAATTCTTAGCTAATTCTAACATCTCCTTCACTACTGTTTCATTGAGTTTGCAATGTTCGCTGTAGTCCTGAAGTGTCAAACCTTCCATCCAACTCTTCTTATGCAAATTTAGAAGCATCTGCAAAACAAAACCTCTTTAAAGCATTCATCACAAAATACTTTCAGAATACTATGAAGATCTCTTTGACAGAAGTCCAATTTATAGTAAAAAGAATATAATAAAAAAATATTGATCTTACAATGTCAGTGTTTAAATAGAGGAAATACAATGATCAACTATTCTGCTAGAATAGATGATAGATCTGCATACTTTTTAAAGATCAAACTTCTTGAATCCTAAATACGAAAATGAGGCATGGAAACATGGGTCACATTTACTTTGACAGGAATATGTAGATTTGTTTTCTGTGATTTGTTATTTTTGCTGCAGGTTGAGAATGCACAATTGCCTTGTAGCAGGGCTAAGAGAAAATGGAATACTTTAGGCACCATATGAGACATAGTTGAAGCTTTGGGCCTCTGATGAAGTTGAAAAATATTTTAATGCTTGGATTAAATTCATGAAGTAGTTATACAGGCTTCACTGATTATCTGATCTGTATGCAAGCAACTGACGGTTATGATAAAATAAACTTCGAAAGAGACCAAAGCATGACTTGTGTGTCTTTGCCTCATACAAAATAAACAAACATAAAAACCGTAAGATAAAATGTGCAGAGATTTGATGGTGATAAATGCAGGCACTATTACATATATTTGAAAGGTTTTACTTGATACTTTGATGTCATTCTTGAAAGAGTAAAGGAATAGCTACAACAGCAAATCCTTTATTTTCATGAATAAAGAAAGTGTATTTTGTGGATCTCCTGCACACTTGATGACTGTAGGGAGGACCCTTTCAGCAAACAGCTTCAGGCTGCCTTCAATTTGTGAGCATTTATTAGACGGTTCTGAGAACTGGTAATCCTTGTAATTGCTATCACCTAAATAAAAGTACCCATTTCTTCCTATGTACAGCCTCCAAAGAAACCTGGCTTTGGAACACATGAACTGAGTTGAAAGTTTGTGTCATAATTCGTGTTAGCAAGATCTTAGCTACTGACAGAAGGAGTCGTAGGCAAACTGCATATGGACAGTTTAGCTAGGCTATCTTGATTTTAAAATTATGGTTTGGTGTGATGAGCTCCCTAATCTAATACATGAAGCATGTACTCTTCTTACTACAGATGGAGATAACAGATCACCACCACCACGAGGGGGGTTTGAGATATGTATGAAGCTGCCTTATGAAAGATGTGAGAGAGTTGTTGCCTCACAGATTAAAGTCTTCCTAACTTGGTCAAGATTATTCTCCTGCTTGCAAAGGTAGTAACTTACTTTTGTAAAGCCATTGACGAAAATACACACTTGGAACTTCAGACAAGACTGGATTTGCCAAATTGTTGCATTTGAATGGAAACAATAATCCCACAGATGCCTTACAGACATTTCCTGAGAGAGCTGGTTTTGTTGAATCAGTTATTCTTTTCAGTAACGGTGAGGTTTTGGAAGTCTGATACTGCCCTAAAAATGATTGTGCATTTCACACATTCTTTCCAACTCTTTAATTTGCACACATATTCCTCCACTATTTGAAACTGGGCTTTTTTTCTTATTACTTGTAACTCTAAAAATCTGAATTCTGTGAGAAAACTATTCTGACCATTTCATCATAAACTTTGAGATCAATTTATAACCCTAACAAGGCCATGAAAATGCACAGACATATCAGAGAACATACACAGAAAACAGAATCTGGCTTTTCAAGAATTAACTTCTGTAGATGGTAAGTAAGCTTTTTTTTTCGCTTTTTGTTTTCCTGGTTGAGACTTTCAAGATAGATTTTGCATATGACTTGAAGAAGTTTGATGCGAAAATAACAAAAAACATTTGTTGTCAGTAACTCCATAGTATCTCTTCTGTAAATGCAGGACATCACTACTTCCCGATATTCAGTGACGTCTTGGGGAGTTCCAATCATACCAACTGGAAGTACCTTCTGTCAAAGTGATTATAGCAAACAAAAATCCAATATCCCTTGGTTGTACATTCCATTTTGGAAAAAACAGTTAAAAATTCTCCTAGCTTCAGGAATTCCAGCCTGTGAAAACTGAAGGCAGCTAGTATGACTTTCAGCTTCATCACTGAAAACTTGAAACTTTGGACACACATAAGTGCAGAGAACAGCGCTACAACTTTCCATAGGGGGACAAAAATGTCATCTAACTATTTATATGGTCATTAGAACGTGGTTTTGGAAAGTTTCATCACCATGATTGTACATCCAAGTCCTTTCTGGAACAGAAGCCACCTATTCCAGGGGAGTTAAAACTACTGAAAGTAACAGCCACGGAAATCAGAATATTGCCACAAATTTTAAATAGTTTGTATAATGTTCCTTGTACTCTGAATTAAAGCTGAAACAATTACCTTCTGTTCTAGTTCATTCTTCCTGTAGTTGATGGTGATGGAATAGTAATGTCTGTTTAGTCCATGGATTAGTGCCTGCAAAATTTAGGGGAGAAACTGAATTAAATCATCCAACGCTGAAATGAAGGAATATCAGAAGGAGAAAGCTAATTTCAATACAAACATCTTTAAACATCACTCAAATAAAAGGAAGAACACAAAGAAAAACATACAGAGACTATAAGGAGATATGAAGTAAATATACCTGGTTCTATTTCTCTTTTTGTGTTCATTAACTGACAGTTATGCTTTCTATTTCTAAACCACAGATTTTTCTCACGCAGTAGCAACTATAATAAGAAAAAATGGTAACTGCCTGCAAACATTTGACCGATACATATGCACAAACATATTTCTCTCAAATCCTTCCTCTCTCAATAAATTTGGTTATCAGCCCTATTAAAATATTCTATTAAAATATTCTGCTACAAACAAAAGACTATTTGCTATCTATTTATTTATAACCACTGTCAACATTCCCAAGTTCATTTTCCAGGGTACAACATGAAGAGAGATCAACTGAAGCAAGTAAATACCTCAGTTAGACAATGTGCATCAAATTAACCTTGGATATTAAAGCTAATTTTATTTTTCAACTTTAAATGAAGAAAAAAACAAACCACCTTTTTCACTATAATTATGCCCTCTGCAAATAAAATCTGATCAACTGATACTAGTTTTAGTGATAGCTGTATGCATGTATTTTCTATTTTGCTCATGTGCATTAGATATTTCTTTTTACGTTTATGACTTAAGGGTGAGTTGTATTAATATTTGGAGGTGTAAAATTCTATGATCAATCCTCATCACAACAAAGAGTCTATTTTCAAATAAAATTTTACATATGAAGTATACATTTACAAACAAGTTACAATAAAACACATAAAGTATGCTGAATTAGTGATAAATACTTCTTCAGTTTCAAGCATTCTACCTATTTATGTTTAAATATATATTTAGAGCTATACAAAATGAACATGTATCTGCATCTTATGCAACTTAATATTTCAGCATTATGAAATTATCTCTATGAAAGCTGAAAATGTTTTCATACATACATTTTAAACAGATTTCTATTGCAAACACATATACAAAGATACAAAACTACTTGAAAAGTTATGAGAATCAGCACTTACAGAAAACCATTACTTGTGCAACTTATTTTAATTAAAATTGTAAAATACAGGTTTTATCATCAATAAAGGAATTTATAGTTGAAACTATTAGCAGTAAGTAATTTGCACTGCCGTTTTCTTATCACACTCAAAATTATTGCATATGAGGTTTTGGCATTTGTGTATAAACTCAGGTGTAGATATTTAGGAAGTTTTCTCAAGCTCTAAAAATTTGACAAACAGGTTTGCCTTCTCCCACTATCCTCTCCTCTTCCTCTCCCCTTCCAAAAACTACCCTTTAAAAGAGTGGGCAAATGTAAAAGGTAAACAACTGTAAAAAAGCTGTTGATAAGGGAACACAAGAAAAAACCACACACACACAAAAAGAGAATGAAGCCAAGGCATGTACTATGCTATTATTCTTCTCCCTGAGATTTTAAGTAATGTCTTATAATTCCTGCTTCTAGCCCAGCTGAAATCAGTATTTACTTTGCTTCTGTCCTCAACTGGGTCAGAATTTTATTCATGGCTTAAAATAAAAGCAAAACAACACTGCGAGAGCTCTTGCAGCTTTAGGAACAGGGTACCATTTAAAACTATGATTTTTATCTTAACAGTGACATTTGCAACAGCTCATTGCCAGCTTGCAAAAAATCAACACAAACAAAAACCACCCATTTTAATAACAGAAACCCAAAATCCCATGGCCAAAATATGCCACGCTGTAGTGACAGTGATCTTAAAATAATGAAGCTGAACAATATGGCAGGGGTTTCCAAGGGGGAGCATTACACATGATCTAGAAAAGCCCAGTTAGAAAAGCCCTGAGACATGCAAGCATAGGCTTGCCTACATCAAATCAAGAGTATTAGCTGCTTATTTCATACTCATTATTGCTCGCAGTTTTGACCAATTCAAAAATCAAAAGTAAAACACAGCCTCCTGAAGCAGACACTTTAATTTTAATACTCTTTTTTGCTAGTATTTTAATTAGCAATAACCCCCCTAGCAAAGGGTTTCAATGTATTAGTAACAAAAAAAACAACTTAACTTTTGCAAGACAGGGGTATGGTGGTCTAGGACCTCCCAAAGGATGGCTCTCTTAGAGCACAAGTTCAGACCTTATTTCAGTTCTGCTCTGACTAGCGGATGGTCTTTTTCTTAGATGTTTACCTAGCAAAATATTACTTCTATTGTTCAAGTAATGGAACAAAAAGCAGGAACTGGGCTTCATGGTTTCAAGGACACGTGTCTTTAGAATACATAGTAAGCAGTAAAAGTTTTTTTAAGAAAAAACACTGAGGCAGAAGAACGACAGGGATAAAAGCATTAATTACTCCAGAGGACACTTGTTTCAGGATAGAAGCTATTTCTCAAAATAAATGCTTGCTTCAGTGAAGACCAAAACTTTTGTCTTTCTAGTGAAAGTCAACTTCAGAAATCGAACTTTGAATATAAGTTTCACAAAAGTGTATTCAAAAGAAACATTACAGCAGAAGCCAATCAGGCATCCATTTTATCCATTGAATATCCTCCTTTACCATTTTTTCAGCAAATTACTGCATTATATAAAAATCAGAGATTAATTATTTAAGACACAATACAAGGTTTAACCTAGATTACATAATAAGCACGAACCTCTATAAACTTAAGAGTAAAAAGAAAAAAGACAACTTTTTCCATAATTTACTTGTGAGTAACTTATCTTGAAGAAAGCTGAGATGTTGATAAGCAGCAGTTTTTAAATTGCAGGACTGAAAACAGTACCTGTCTTGCACCACGTGTTATGTCATCAATTGTCACTTTTAAAACTTTGCATTTCCATAAATTTATACTTGAATCTTTGCTGTACACATTAAATACATGCATTCACACTTAGGTAGCTAATTTAGGGCTCAGTTTTAAACCCCTCACATATACATCTCCATTGATGAATCACATCAATTATAAATGCATGTGGAAAAATGCAACAGAGAGAACAATAAATAATTTGTAACCTACTGTTTTAAGTGCCTTTCCCAAAAACTGATGAATAAATCTTGCAGTTTACAGGATTATCAGCACTAGGTTTACCTGGATAGATGGCTTGTTTAAGTGACCCAGATTTGAAGTTGTTTGTCTTGGTTCATGTCCTAAGACCATCATATTAGCATTGATCAATCTGAAGGCATCAATAACAACCTGTAAAAACAAGATGCCAAGTCAATTCTTTTTAGAAAATGCAACTAATAGAGCCAAGCAACAGTGGACAAGGCACAATCAACTCTCATCTGTTTTTGGCCTTTATCCAGAAAATCATTTAATTATAATATTAATAAAAAAGAACCTCCTGCTGGCTATGTGATCAGCACACTACACTACCTTGTATTGTAAGGTGACACCAATTATTACCTTTTCCATGGAACTGTAAGTTTTATATACATTATATCATCATATAACATTGAATTTTATGTACACTTACTCTAAGCCTCAAAACTATGCATATGTTTGTCACCTAAATCTTACCCAATCAAAATGAATGACAGAGAGAGACTAAAACTGAAAGTGAGCACAAGCTAAGGGACCAAGTCTAAAGCCCAGTCCTGTCACATCAATTATACTACCACAATACTTGAAATGACAACAAAATTATAGCCAGCAAGGAACTTGCCCCATGTATTCCCTTCTAGTCAGATGCTTTTTGCTTCTTGTGACTATGAAAGGGTCTATAAACTGTCTGATGGATTAAAAAGTCCTTGTCAGTGTCATGCTCAGGAGTAAAAAATAGAGTAAAAGAAAACCAAGGTCATTTATGATTTAAAGGTACACGGTAGGCAGTATTCAGTGCTATTTTATTGCAAATAATGCAAACCCATCACTGATTCTTACTCTGTCCTGTGCTAAATTTGTCTACGAAAATTTTTGGAAAGAGAAATTCATGGTCCCATGCAATAAAACCCCCACCCCTATCCTAAACCTATAGGACCTGAAACAGACCTAAGAATGTACCAACAATAAACTCAAACCCACTCTTACTGTGTCCTGACCAGCACAGCTTCGTAGCTGCAAGAAGAATTCTTGTTTAGGTTCCAGTCTTTTAACTGGACCAGTTCAGGTACAGCCTTGTGCATCCACTAAAACAGTACCAGGCAGACTTTGAATGCATCTTGTCTGCATATGTTTGAAGAGTTATTAACTTAAATCTCCTTTTGACAGCTTTTCTATAATAATTTTTATTCTTTTCTTCTCCATACTATGAGTTGGATAACAACAGATGCATTTACATGGCTGGTTTGATATTTTGAGGAATTAAACTTGAACCTTGTTTACGTTGAACAAACAAGGAATCAACCACTGTCACTGAAAGTCTGCAGAGAAAGTGACACTGAGTCTCCTACCTTGTTCCAGCATTTTCTTCTCCATTTACACAAATATTAATAACTAAATAATGTGCAGTTTTTAGGATTACAAGCTAAATATTAAGGTCCCTAACGTGGAAATGAAATTAATTGGCAAGTATTTATAACAAAAAAAATCATCAGGTGTAAACCAAAAAAACCTACGAACTTATCACCTGTTGTATTTACTTTTGAGATCCAAGTGAGACAGTGGTGTTGACTGACTGAGTGCCACTAAGGGCTATTGTTCGGTCTCTCAGCTGCTGGCCAGATCCACCTGCCTATGCCATGTTTTCAAATTGCATGCCGAAAACCTTCCAAAAAAGATCCTCTTTATTAAAAATGTTCAGTCGTGACCCAATTAAATGATTTACTGGTGACATTTTTTTTCTGAACAATAAAAAAACCACAATTCAGACTTAGAATGCAGCAGAAGTATGCTATCTGATACCAATGCTACAAAAAAAGGAATCACATTTAGGAGAATTTAATTCTCAAAAATATCTAAACCAGTTACTATATATCTATACATTCTTTCTCATAACATAATAAGTAATTGGTTTTTTTCCTTTTTTACTATTTTTCTCTATCTCAGAACACTTGTGACAAGCTTTTGTATGCATCTTTGTATTCCATTTTAACCAGATGCTCTAATTTATCAACACCTGGAAATGCCCAACCATAACAAACAGGCAGTATAAATGGAAAAGTCAAGCAAAGCAACAAAAAAAAAAAGAAAAAAAGCACACCACAGGTTCTCCAGAGACTAGCTAGATAATGGAAGAAAACTAAGCAAGCAAAAATTTACCCCGAGGAGCAAGAAACATGAACTTGGCAGTATACTATAATGACAAGGAGTTGCTTTATAGCTTACTAACAGCCACGCTTCTAGATCTGAATTTAACTGAGAACTTCACTAGACAATGCTGAGCTTATCCAAAAAGAATGGCATTGTCCAGCATGGATTTGTTTTAGGACTTGAGCCATGCAAAATAAAAAGAATTATTAAACTTTGTTTTGACAAGAAAATTCAACATTTCGGTTAGAGTTTTCAGATTAGTCAAATTTCAGATTAAAATATGAGAACGAGTTGCTGAATTATTTATGAGTGATACTGAATATTGCTCAAACATCTTAATTCCGACCAGAAGTAACTTTCATTATGTTTCAGGTACAAGCTGCATGGGAATACACTGCACTCTCTATCTGTCCTCCTGAAAGAATGACATGCAAGTATTTCCTAAGCAGAACAAATATAAATCTAACAGAAAGCAGTACGAAAAACTGAAATCACAAATCACAAATATTATGCTTTTAAAAGGGATAAAATTGCAATTCCTACAATCTCAGAGGGGTACAAAAAGTACATGTGCAAATGCTATTTTTCATCTTAGTTGCACTCTGATGACCAATGGTAACTAAATACTTTAACTACACTAAGATTAAAGGAATTTGCTGCTATCACTATAGCAACCATCTTAAAGAAACTAACATGCTCAGCAACCTGGAGGCTAAATTTAGACCTAATACACAATAAAAACATAAATACAACAATAAATCCTACATATTCATTTCTATGAAATGTAGCTGCTTTTTTCACAGCGAGCATAAATCAGTCCCACCTTTAGAGGATTACATAAAAATAAATAGACTCATTAATGTCCAGTGTACTAATGAGCAATGGGTGAAGTAGGTGTTAATTATGCCACAGTAAGATCCAAGAAAAAAGCCCCAGTGAGCACTTGGAGGTGTGTACAAGTTGAAGTCTCCTCTCTATGTTTGTGTATTTCGAAGTACAGAATGATGCAGGCTGATGACAGAAACATGGTCACCCCATATTCTACGATGGAAACTTTAGACACAGTATTTTGAACAAAGAACTTCTAAGGATTAATTAAACCCAGCACAAACCATCACTCAGGTGCTTAGATCTTTGTTGTAAAAAGTCAGTATTTCCCTACCAAAAATTTTAAGCTTTCATTGTACTTGAATTACCTATATAATATAATGCAGCATGTACTTTTTAGTAAAAATTTCTTTCCAAACTTCATGCTAAATTCCTTTACTAAAAAGACATTAAAAAGTTAACCAGAAGTCTATGCTATTGGGATGTTTTCCCGAAATTCGAAGGTAATTTTTTTTTTTTAAATGCACTTCCATAATGCAACTCTCTTGCCACTCTGACCATTTAATTTTTCCTCGTGTTAGTGTCTCCAGACTTTTCAGAGGTCATTTCAACAGCAGACAGCTTATAACAAAACCATTAGCAGTTTGGCTAGCTTAAGGAAACCTCTTACTTTCCTTTTTTGTTTATTATCACTGCATGAATCTGCAGCATATGAGAGTTTATAATTTCTCAGGCTTGTTAAATTCATGTTAAAGGTCTGTTTTCTTGTTGAATAAATTTTGTTCATATAATGCTGCCTATTTCATATACTGAGTCTTTAATAGCACCTTTGGTCTATGCGCAACTCACAGATCAAAACAGAGGACTAAAATAGGGGTTGATGATGCTATTTACATGTGTGATTCCTGCTGTCTTCTTGTTAGTAGCTTTAATATAATAGAAGACCTTGTCTGTTTTGTAATTAACACATCTTTACTGGAGAGATATTTGGAAGTGATTGCTGTGAATATACTGGTTAGTAAAATAAACACAATCACACACCACTTTCTGTTATCAGACAAATTTGTGAATTGTACACATTATACTCCAGATCAACAAACTGTGATATAACAGCCAAGTAGAAGACACATTTATATAACCCTTTATTTTTCTGAAAATATGTATTCAATCTGACCTTGCAAATATAATTAGCTTGTGGGATGTGTGGATTTCAGTACCATGGATGCTTTACTAATTGCAGTTCTTGGAAATAGATACTAAATATTTGGAAGCTGCCAATACAAAATAAAAACTGCATCTTTTTGTACATCTGTCTTAGCTTCAAAATGCATAATAATCTAAAAAACAATAACTATACAGCATTTTTTTAGCATTTGCTTGGGGTCAACAGCCCACACTAAAGTCCATAGAATGTATTTTTAGAAAGAAAATTTACAATTATGTTCTGTGCAAATTTCAGGACAGCTATAATTAGTATGATTAAAATTTACTCACAATCTAAGACGAGCACTGGACACCTCAGCTGCTAGCTAGATAAAAATCTGGCCTCTTATAGTCTCCACATATTTATTAAAAATAATGGCTTGATTAAAATTTAGGATATTTAGTAGCCAGACTTCTTTTAGCTTCTCCTGAAAGTGTAAATGCTATCACTCTTTAGTTTCTTATTATCAGATAGTGATCATAACTGAATATTATCAGTTTTTCTAAAACAGTCTTCATAACTTTGTGGGGTATTAAAAAAAAAAAAAGATTAATTCAAGAGTACTTTACACACTTGATTCTTAAATCCCTCCAATATTAAATTTCCAGACAATACTGAATGAAATAGTTCTGCTTTTCGAAGTCCCACTGTATTTTAGTGGTAAACTTCAGTTAGGAGTAAGTCAGCCTTTATTGTTTAAATTTAAAAAAAAAAAATCTAACACCAATATTTTTCCAGTGAAGAATCTACGGCATATGGTGACTATCTTTAAAAATGCATTGTGTCCTTGGAATTCAAATAGCAATGTATTGTTTATGCCATACATTTCTGAACAAACATACCAGTGCTTAAAGCCAACAGAGAGAGCGTGCTTATGCCAGGTGTGGAAAAAGAAGCAATGTCCCATCTAAAATCTCTTTTATCACCTGCAACTGACCTGTTATCAACTGCTTAGTTCGTTTCTAGATTCTTTAAAAATGAAATGGAACACGTGACCAGAGAAGTGCAGCTCAGGTTTATGACCATTTCGTTATTTATGCTGCCATGCACTGTTAGACAACTACAAGTGAAGAACATCTTCTGTCCCCTGCAAGCCCACAACATAAAAAATTCAAAGAAATCGTACTTTTTATGCCATTTCCAATGAAAAGCACTAAGAACTGAAACTGACTCATGCCAAATGCATATCACTGAATTGCTGTGATTGTGAGTTTGAAGTTTGCAACATGGAAATTATTTATAAAATGTCAATTTTAGCTCTGGAAAACATACTCCTAGGAGTATGTGCATTTTCCTTCTCTATCCTTGGAGAATTATTTACTTGTGGTCAAATCTGCAGTACAACTTCAATATCTATACTGGAAGGGGAAGAGAACTACAGCATAATACATTTATCTTGACAAGTGAGGGCATGCATCCATAACTCCCAAGTAGCTGAGCCACAAGTTTTAAAGCTATATGCCTTAATGAAGATAAATGGACTATTCTACATTCACCACAGCAAAACGAAATTAAACATTTAATACTTTTCAACAAAGTCTTGGAACTTTCTGTTTAAGGAAGGGCATGAACTGAAGTAACCTATGTAAATGGTTTAGTAGGTAAACATACATTACTCAATTAAATCACAACAAGTCCAAAGGACATTACATAACAAATTTTAGAACATTAGCATTGATATTAACAATTTCAGCACTCCATTAAAAAAATTAGGGAGTAAAATATGCAAAATATGTTAATCTGGATACGTATAACCACTCTAGAAAATGTAACAAAACAATGGTGCACTGGCAGTAATAAAATTTTGTAGTTTATGCCTAGGTTTACACAGCCTGAACTGAAAATGCCAAGTGGCCCACACTGTGATGCAGACACAATTCATCTCCTACAAATATGATTCTCCAGGAAAAAGAATATCAATCTTTACTGAATCAACAGTGATCAAACCCAGCTCAAACATACAACTTGCTTACTCTCCAAACTAGGCTCCTATTGAAACTCGGTTCTTGCCTAGATCAAACTAGGATGTTTCTGTCCAGTCAATGGTAAGAAACAGCACAGGACTGTGAGAGCATCTAAATGTACTATACACTGTGCAAAATGTTCAGAAATGTACTCTTGATACTTAAATCAAAATTACGTACTGCGAAGTTATGTTATCCATTTTAGAATTTTCCCATTTACAATAGAAAAGTATTAGCAAATCCAGTTCTAACAATGGAAATTGTTCCAGGTATAAGAGATTCTGACATAAAATTGTAGGCATTATGTTTTAAAAGACATTTTCTTCTAAATGCTATCTGCATAATAATTCACAATAAACAGACATGTCTCCAAAGTAGTGACAATATAGTCAATTTACTGCTTTGTTTAGTTGTTTTTAGTTACTAATTTCAACTGTGTTACTTATTTTTAACTGTACCCCAAAGACTGTTGAATTCAGTTGTGTCTAGGGAAGACTTACTAAGGCAAAGATCAAGACAAGAGCATGAAGCAGGGAGGAGGAGTTTGGTACATTAAAAAAGTCTTGTTAGGTGGCTCCAACCAGTGTACAGTTCTCATAAACTTAATTCTTAATGGGCTATTTTAAATTTCAGGCATTACACTAGTGTCTCCACACATCTCATTTCAAGGATTGCTCTTTTTCTGCCTTCTTAAAACACGAAGTGTCTTTAAATCCTGTGGTTAATTCAAACAAAGAAGGGAAAAAGACAAGTTCAAAGGAAAAGCAATAGCACTTTTATCAAAGAGTGGAGGTTTAAAACCATGCAATCGTTCAAAAAACTAGTGTAAAACATGCTCAG
This sequence comes from Cnemophilus loriae, assembly GCA_013397755.1. Classification (NCBI taxonomy): domain Eukaryota; kingdom Metazoa; phylum Chordata; class Aves; order Passeriformes; family Corvidae; genus Cnemophilus; species Cnemophilus loriae. Next base: position 1,005,550 of record VZTF01008849.1, read on the forward strand.
TTGAAGAAAATCTTGAAGTTGGATGGTAATTTCAATATTCAGGAAATTAATTGTTAAATCGCTGTCTGCTCTTGGTTTCAGTGTTTTAGACTAACAAGTAATTACTGAATTACGAAACCATTCACACACATACTCTTCTTGATAAACTGGGAAGATTTGCAGCACAAAAACAGAAGTCACCAATCTGAAACAGTGTAGTATACAGACAATTTAACCTAAACTGGAACACAAAAGTAGTAAAAGAGATCGAAACTACTTGCAAATCACTCTTTTTATGGCCAGCTCATCATAAAAAAATGACCATCTATTACTCTGAAGAGCAAAAAATTGAAATCAGGTATAAACAAACCCGTAATGCTCATATGCATGACTAATCACACACAGGTTGTCACCTAGATTTACAAGTAGCAATGGACAAAAACGGGGAAAGAGGCTGCTAAAACAAGTCCTCCAGCTCTCCTCAGGGTCTTCATTTGTATAAGGAGGATAAAACCAGCACGTATCTTTCTCTCTCTCCAGCACGGTAAGAGTAATGTTTCTCATACTTCAAAAATTAGTAAAATAAAAAATGATAAAGTTCATCACATTTTTCACTCCTGTTAGAATAAAATTCTAAAGACCTCATAAATTGAGCCAAAGAAAGCAATTTACAACTACCAATGAAAAGAAACTGCGTACACAAAATGGTTTCAGACTAGAGCCCACATTCTGACACTTTGAAGGAAAAAGCCTTCCAATTCCAGAAGAGGTTGCTTGGACCACAGAACACAGTTCTTCAGTGATGTATGTGGCAGGAGATAGTAATAAACTGAAAAGAGGAGCTGCCAACCATATGCATACAAGTGGAAAAACCCAACTGCAAGAAAAATAAAATACTGGAACAGGAATTGCCATGAGGCTGTTGAACCTCAAGACTCAAGTGGACAAAACACTAAGTGAGCTGATCTGAACTCACTGTTGAAACTGTGCTCAGCACAAAGTTGGCCCAGACGATCTACAGAGATCACTCTCAACTAGGATTACTTTGATTTACCAGGCTACCCAAATGTACATATTTTTTTTCTTTTACCATCTGAATGAGTTTAAGATAAGGATAAAGTACCACAGCAAAATCCTCCTATGAATGTGGCAGGATCTGGTTTAAGCACAAGATTAAGATGCATAACATACTTGTTTTTATCTGTCTGAGGTGATTGAAACAGAATTTATAAAAAAGCTATTGCAAAGACAACTATTTTCCTCAGCAAACAATTAAAAAAAATAACTTTGTCATAAACCAACAGATCTTCATACAAATACTTCTGACAATGCCTTGCTAGGAAAAAATATGGCTTAACAGAAATAAAAGTTTGCTGTATGAGTAAGAGATTTTGCTACCAACCCTGTTAAACACCACAAGTGCCAACAAGCTTCTCAGATGTACAAAACGGACTTCTGAAAATTTTGGATATTTTACCAATCCTTATGCAAGCAATTATTAATCAAGGGAAACCAGTTAACTCTCTCAGAAGAACAAATCATTTTAAATGGTGACTTTGTTATAATAAAGATCCAAAATTTAAAACAGTTCAGAAAAGAAAACACCACCTTTTTTTTTTTTTTTTAACAATACGGTGAGTGTAAGGCAGTAAGTTAATGCTTTTGGAGTTAAAGATACTATGTTACAGTGGGTTTAGTGTAGTTATATTTTCCTTAAGAGGTGATGAACAGCTGCTCAGTTAAGGTCCAAAAAAACACACTTATTTTTAACATTTGGCAAAGGTTTATGGTTCTCTGTACAGACATTTCAAAGTGTACGTTGGAAATAAATATGAAATGTCAATATTTAGCTTTATTTCAGATCTTTAATGAAATTACTGCTTCTGTGGAATATTCTAAATATGTATCACAGCTTCCATTGCACAGATTGGAAAACTGGAGAGGATAAAAGAAAAGTTTATTAGTAAGTATAAAATGAAACAACACTAGCCAGGTTGCCCCACTGGCCATATTTCAGCATGTTTACTTTGACTTCATTCAAAGAAATCAAGTTAAAGAAAAAAAAAGCCAAAACAAACCTTTTCCTCTCTGGATTCTGAGAGCACTGACCTTCAGTTAAAACTCACTGATCTGTTGCGAGTTTATTTCACAGACAACTAGAGCACTATTAGCCTAATTATTGCAAAATATGGTACACGGTAATGAAAAAACATACTCTGTGTGTAAGAATATGTATGTAGAGTAAGATCAGTATTTGGAATTACTTGTCCTTCATGTGTCCTATTATATTTATGCAAAAATATCGCAGTCCTAAAATGGTCATTCACGCAGTTGGCATTTAATCCAAAGATCTGTATGAGGAGTCTATTTTTATAAAAGGATTTTATATGACTTTTTATTTTTGCTCACTGGCTTTAAGACATAAAATGACTGGATTTTTTTTTTAAATGATGAGAATTACAGGTATATTTATTTTTAAACTGCAATCATACATCCCTGTCCTATGAAGAAAAAAATGTATAGAGACGAGGCAGGTAACAAAGAACTTCACAAGTTTTCATTTTCTACAGTAACAGGGCAAACTGCTTTTGAATATTTTAGCTAGTCAAGGTGAACCTGAGGTTCCTCATCAGAATTCACTGCAACTTCCTGACACATGAAAATAACCTCTGCCCCAGTTATTCTTCACTAGCACAAACATGACTGCTTCACTGACCATAAACTATGGCAATTTATATGGGCACAGACCTGCCCTGAGGCAGGTTTAAAATTAGCTAATGTGTTATTTTGGACTTGGCTTTTAAATACATCTAATCTCAGACAAAACACACCATATTAAAATCTTCTATGCCACATGTTCACTGTATTTTTTTGCCAGACAGCCATGCTAGTGTAAGGTATAATGAGTAACGATCTTGGACTCACGTAGCTAAAGCCCACCAGTATAGTGGTTACTACACCAGCAAAATTACCTCTGCAAGTGGTTCTTCATTTGCTGGTGCTGACAAATGCAGATACTTTCCTGAAATAGGCTGAGCTCGAGCTCTCTGGCACACAAAGAGGCTCTGGGTGCCATGCTAAGTTAGCCAGGCACATGAAGCACTGAAACCTGACCTAAGAAACTCCCTTGAACGCTAATACATCTGTTCTTCTCTCAGTTCATCTAAAATCCAAACACATTTTAGTATAAGTGATCTTGCCAACCAGGATCATAAAAGTCGAACACATTCCACATCTTCCAAATCAAGAAGTTAATTACAAGTGGTATTCATAATTTGGGAGATTCTTTTTATTTCTGAGCTTTAAAGGATGCACTTGCCAGAAACATGACAGATGTAAATTTTTTTAATGTGAAACCTGAGAACGTAATTTAATCTGACTGTAGCAGCTAAAAACGTGTATGAAAAACAAACATTACAAGACTTCCAGTAATCTCAAGTACTGGCAGCAATGCCATAAGAGCAGCTGTAACTGAGAAATGCTTAGATGGACAAAAATTTATTCACACTCAAAATAAATATGCCAAAGATTACTTTATTGAAGATCTCAAAGATCTCAAAGATAGACATCTATGTCAAACAACAGTGGCAATAAAATTATTTTAAAAAGAAGCACTCAGTGAGCAAGTGTGTTATAACAGTAGTGTGACTTACTGGGAGGCTTTTCTTCTTAATGGATTTAATAGCTAGTGAGGTCTAAATTAATTACTAGTAATAGTCTTGACAATTGTATTTTGACAAAATAAAAAGAATCCTATTTCAACATTTCTATTGGAGTGGGAAAATAAAAGTTCTAGGAAAAATATGTTAGGAATAATTAAGTGCTCTACTGCATCTTTCTTTCCCCTCCAGACTACCTGTATTATCTTCTACTCTTTAAGCAATTTTAAAAGGAACAAAATTTATACAGATGTCTAAGAGCTTCCAAACAACCAGAAGCTAATGATTATTCAATTGCCTGTTACACAAATGTATTTGCTATAAAATTCAGAATTGAAAAAAAAAAAAACCAACTGAAAATGCAACTGTAGCTTCAGAACATTCTGCTATGAAATTAAGAGAACCCATAGTCGTTGGTATCTTTAATAAGATCTGCCTCACAGGAAATATGATACTACAGTTTTATAGAGGATGAACACTTTAAAAATATTTATTAATTTACATGAATATCATCCATATATACCATGATGCATTTCAATAATTATTCTACAATACAATGGGAGTGCATGCTCAAACAAAACACCTCAGCAGTATTTTAAAGCAGTAAACCACCTAGCCAATTTCTGTACGTTCTGTAGTTTTTCTAATCCACTCTCCCTGTGGTTGAGCAAAATCGAATTGCCTCTCACATTTGCAGACAGCTCTGTGAAGGTGATAATAGAGCTGCTCCCTGCTGTCATGAGGCAGGAAATAGGAAAATGGCATATGGGGCTAGAAAGAAATAAAAAGAGAACTAAACAAGAACAAAAGAGATTTCAACAAAGGACAACTATAACCCAATATGCTTTGCAAGTTAATCTCTTTTCATAATAATTTAACGTACTTAATCATTTATCTGCACACTTCCCAAAAATTCAAATGTTTGATATCAACTTCTCTGTAAAGTTTTATTGCCCAAAACATTTGAAATAGAAATTTTAATAAAAATTATCATATGCAACGCCTGCAAATCAATGCATCCTTAGTACCCATGTTAAGGGGCGGAACCTATTCCAATCTGTTAGTAATTGATCTCAGATTTTGTAGCTAAAATGTAATCTATAAAACAATGTATACTTGGATTATTAGTTGTAAACCTGTTGAGTGACACCTGAATAGCAAAATATTAAGAGAAGATTATGATTGGTTATGTGTACTGGCAATATCAAATACTTCCAGCCTGTTTAAGGACTACTGATGTGAGATGCAGAACAAACTGGAAATGATCTTTTCACTTACAGTGAGATTTTGGTTTTAATTTTTTTTTTTTTTAAATACAGTATGGGCCTCCAAAAATCAAGTACTTACACATATTTAAAGTGCTTCTATATTAAACCTTACTGAAATACCTTAAAAATAAAAAGCAAGCCTACCATACCTTTCCTTTTACACTCTGAATGGGATCCACCACCACAGCAACAGCTCTTTCCGACAAGGCTTCAAAGCTCTGCTGAGTATTGATATCTACACCAGACAACCAACAGCCAAAGCCAGGATGACTATGATACCAACCAACTACCATCTCAGGTCTGAAACAAAGAGGACATTGAGATTCTTAAAAATATAAACACCTATCACAAGAAGAAATAGGAACATATCAGGGCATAAATAAAGATGAGCTGTGAAAAAAACACCATTAGTAATATTTAAATTACTCACCATGGTATGGTGAAAACATGGACATGAATAAACGTGACAAAAGAGGGCTATCATTAAGAGATACACATTAGCAGTGGTAGATCATGTTTTCAGTTTTTCACCCTGTTACCACACCTTCCCTGAACCAGTTTTTACCCTTTCAGCACTTGAGTAAATATCTACTCTTTAACTCCTTGGCGTCGAAGGTTGAATTTTCACAGCAGAAAGTCCATTTCAGACATGGACAACGAGAACCAACGGTGGGAAAGGATTAAATATCAATTAAACCAGCAGTAGAACTAGGAACTCAGTCAAAAAGCAATTTGCACTGTTCTGTTCAGCTGCTGAGCCTTTTGCTAACATTAATTTTGAAGTTTTTCCCACAGTAAAAGAATTTGAGCAAGCAGACGACAACTGTTGAGAGGTAGGAGTGAAATAGAAATTTGTTTAAATACTAGGATCTTTTACAAAATTATTTTCCCTTTCTTTTCATTAAAATTGCTCATGAATAAGCTGTAGCTTCAAAAATTTTTAAAATCTTATCTAAAGGGTTAAACAAAAAAATCAATCTTTTAAGCAGGTACTGTGTAGTAATCACCTATGCTAAACTGAGCAGCACTCTAATCTTTCTGGGCGATAATCAAAGCTGTAGGTTTAAGAGGAGCGACAATCTCCTGACAATTGAAATGCATGAGGGGGACTGAATTACATGCTATGCTACTCACCTAATTTCTGAGGCAATTATTTAAACATTATTAATAGCCCTTAGATGACTAGTTTTGCAGAAAGCCAGCCATTTCTTCTAAAAACCGTGGAGGGAGTACTTGTTACTGTCAGCCCTCTCTACAGTGACTTACCTTCCCGTCTGTTTCAGCATATCCAACATTTTCGCTTGAAATACAGGATCAACTGCCTCCACACTGACACCCTGATTTAAAAGACAGACAAAAATCATAGTAGTTGTACATGAAGCAATATTATCTTTTAACTTGTAACTTTGCACAAACAAAAATATTCATAAGCATCTGTTTAAAAAAGCAACCTGAATACTTTAGTACTATGTGACAGAACTCCCTTAAACGCAAAATATAATTTTTAGAAATGTATTTCAATGTGATTTTTAAAATACTAGAAGATTATTTTGAATTGCTATTTAAGTAATCTTCACTATGAGAAAACATGATTAAATAGGCATAGGAATTCACCTTTATCTCCTCTGTTTGGTCTGCAAACAGTGGCCTGTTGTTTGTCCCAAGTTCAGCTCTATACGTTTTATTCAAGACAAATATTACATATTGGCTTTTTGCAGATTTTTGTATTATGCACATGTAAAGAATAAACTCAGGACAAAAGAATTTGAAAATTTCATGAAGGGCAGCTCTGAGCTACAAAGGAATCATCCCCTGCATGTTTTAAGAACATTTCATTCTAGCTACACAAAATAAAGCATCATAAATTCCAATTATGCCCCTTGACTCTTCATCTCTTTAATCTGTTTATAAAATCGATATTCTTACTCAATATTTAAATATATATTTTTCTCAAAGCACAGAACTATCATTTAAGAGACATGCAACTAAGATCTGTCAAAGAGAGCAAGTTGGAAATATATATAGTTTGAAGTTTTTCTATAGCACCATCACAATTAAGGGCATGATACACTTTTAATCAAACCTTTTACATTTTGGATCCTTCTGCTGGCTCATAGTATATGAGTTCTGAAAGTTATCAATTTATAAGTCTTATAAGTCATAAGTGTATTTATACATACATAAGGACATAACATCTGCCTATATTGATATACACACTTAAGTACTAGCCTTTGCTAAAAAAGAAGTTTTGACTGTATTTTTTTTTTACTGAAACCCTTTAACCATTAGACTTGTTTGTATTATAACTCACAGCTTATACCTTCAGATTGCTTCAAAGAGGTAAAACACAAAAACCTTTTTAAAAATAGATTTACCATAAGGAAAAAAAACAAACAAGCAAATAAAATTATCAAGGTCTAGATGCGAAGAACTCACCGTTCCAGACTGTGGCATTGCAAAAACATCAATCACTCTCACAGTATAATCATCAACAAATTCCCCAAGCATCAGACCCATAACTTCCATAGGGACACCAGCACGACCATGCTTCAACATCTGGAATTAAGACCAAATGACATCATATGTTTAACAGAAGGTTCAAGTTTGATTTGAGGTAGTTTTTTCAGCCTTCGTTGATCTATTGCTAATTTGCAAGTTGCAGCACTTTTGGAAACTGTAACAAACTATAAAATGGTAAAAACAAAGCCAACAAAAGAGAACTAATTAAAGTAAGTTTCTGCGGGTTCCAATCAGTATTAATTTATTTTTAAAATTAGTCTGGCCAGCACTCAGGCAACACAAGTCCATTAACTCTGGACAGCTGCCAGGTGCTCTATCTCCAGCATTACATTCAGACATAGTATGTACACAGAACACTTACTTTCAGCAGTGCAAGGGAAGAGATATAAACCTGTTCTGCTGTATCGACCGCAGGAGCATCTGTCGGTGGCCCCTATAAAAAGAATAAACTATTATTTGCACCATCATTGCTATTCTGCGGTTTCTAAGTATTTTCTTTTGTCTTGCATATTACAAAACTTATAGAAAAACGCATATGTAATTGTGACTTTGTGGGTTAGATGCAGTTGTTACAAGCAAAACAGAAGACTGCACACCCAACCCCCCAAACCCTCTTTATAGCACCTTCTTTCACTCACATTATTTTGTACTAGGTCACCTAGCCATCATCCTGTCTCCCCCCACCCCAAACAACACAGTTGAAAGAGCAATCTTACCAGAACCAGCCAAATATAAAGCAGGCAAGTATTACACTGGATACAAACCTGTTACAAGCCATTCAGGCTAAGAGTCAGGTAAGTTTCCATTAGTCAGCCTTGCTGCAATGCTAACCTTCGTCAGCTGTAAAATATGGCCAGTTCTCCAATTAACTATGTGTTTCTTACAGTGGTGTGAATGTAAATGCTGCTGGGCTAGCATGATTAACTGGCACCAACACAAACAGCAATTTCCCTTTGCTTCATCAGCTTTCAGCTAAAGAGGACTTGCAGATAAAGGCTATGGGAGTACTTTGCAGATACACTGGTACAGTGAGAGAAAAAACGGACCTCTGATCCCTAGGTGGAAAAGCTGTGAACAAAATACTTTGCTCTTTGCCTTATGAGTAGTTATTCAAAAATTAGCACAACTGTCCCAGGTGTGAATGATTGGTTGAAACAGGTTCTGTGTACTGTTGAAATTGAAAAACACAGGAGGCAGCAGTTTAAATGTCCCTTTCTTGACGAGCAAGAGAAATATTGCTCTTATTTACAGAATTCCATATCAGTGTACCTCATTACAGCCAATTAACAGCATATTCATTACTTTATTATCAAATTGTGTACAACAAATTTCCACTGAAAAGACACAGTTTACTTCTGCATGAGGTGATGTAAACTTAGAAGGGCAACAAAGCAACTATGGGGAAAAAAAAAAGATACTCCACATGAAGTTAAAAAGGGAAAAATGGTGCCTTTACACAAACACTTTATAGATTTAGAACTTTGATTCCATAGTTATAAGCAAAATTGGGGGGGGGAAAGTTTCGAATAAATGCTTAATTTTGCACTTTAAGTGAAAAAATTCAACACAACATGCATCTACACGACATCAAAAAAGACACAGCAATCAACACAAGCCATTACCTCTGGAAGATAAAACCAGATACTTAAGCAATCAACACATTACATTTGTATAGGAATTATCCTTTCTGCATACTTTGATTTTTGCACACACAGACAAATATCAGTCTTCAGAATAAAGCTTTAAAGACAGTAAGAAAATTCAGCTGTGTGGTTTTTTCCCCCTGAAGTTAATGAATCTATTAGTTCTACATCCAATCTTTATATTATGAATCCAGTATTTGTATTTTGAAACTCACATTTATGCATGGATCTGTCAACCATACCCACTTCCTAACAGCTTCAAACCTCTATTTCCAACTTTGATACTGCTGACCATCATCTCGCAATATTTACCCTTCCTCACTTCTTACTACTCACTCCTAGTTCTTCTGTCACTTTGGCCTTTTCATCAGCAATCTTCTAGCACGGTTTCCCTGCTTTTCACCTTCCGTAGTATTCTCATGAAAGGTCCATTTTTCATCAACTTCACCCCTTCATCAAGTATTTCCCCAGCCTAGCCCTAGCCCAACAGTTATATGCCCCAGTGGAGAAGTGCTCCTCCAGTACTCACACTGAAAAACTCTGTGACCAGCTCTTCAGAACATTTCCCAGAACCAGATGGGCAGAGCACCTGCATTACTTACACCGAATTTTCTACAATTAAATTGTTTGACTGGCAAAGCTTCAAATGCCCAATCATTCTGTAATGCTGTTCCTACGTTTTTTCTCCATAAACATGTCAGTTTACTTTTTTAACTGTATCTCTCCTGCTTTAAGTCTATTCACTTGGAATTTGGAAAGCATAAAGATTCATGTTTCCACTTAACCAATGCTAAGTAAAAAGCCCAGTAAGTTGAGTTTTAATTTTAAAAGTAACTTACTAGTTTGTTAACAAAACCCTTTTTTCATACACAACGCTCTCCCAGTTTTCCACCAGTTCAAGACCAGAGATGTCTGAAGGGAAGATAAAAATAATAGTAACCTTGTGCTTTAGGAAGAACCATAATACCTATGCTGCGATCACCAAATGCATTCTACATTTGTTCCCGACTTTGTTTAACATTTCACTGTAAGCAACCATCCCATTACACTATTCAGTAATTTTTAAAATAAAGAATAGTGTAATAAAAATCTCACCTGGATTAGCACAAATAGTTCCATGATTTCTAGAAGGCTAATTTTGATGTTTGATTGAGACTAGCTTCCCAAAAATCAGGAGCTTGAAATGAAGTTTACTCCACAGACTATGGCTCTTGGATGAGCTCTCCTCTATGGAATTTCTAGTGTCTGCTAAAATCACACTGACACCTGTCCTGCAGCTGAGGCATTAATCACAGCTCTGTCCTCTATATAGATGCCTGTGTCCTCAACTTATAAGAGCTTATTCCCCAAAACTTTTCTCATTTTAGGATCAGTCAGTGGATTCACCACTTACAGAGAGGAAACAAAGACGAACATTAATACATTTTGTTTCTGTAACAAGGCAAATTAATCACCTTTAGTTTAAGCGAAGGTAGGAATTAAAGCAGGGTGTTCCTAATATTTCCTTATGATTTCTATATTCCTTGGAGCATCCAAATGCTCATTTACCTTGATGATGGCCCAGAAGAGGGGATACTTAATATTATACTTCATCAACTCTTTAGGCACTCTATGAGAAAAAAGAGTTTGTTTCCAAAACTTATGTTGAATTCCTGTTGCCAGCACCCATAGTCAACAGTTTATTTTCAGCATAGGAAACATTGCTAATTCATAAAGGAATTCTTCATTGGTGTAAACCAACTTGCTTAACTTTTGCTATTTTTTTTAAAGCTGTAGTATTCACTGTGAAGGATTTTACATACTAAATGTGTTTAAATATATATAAAAACTACTACTTTTAAAGATTAGGAGGTATCAACTGCATACTTCACTGCTGCATTTTAAGCACATGCAAGAGATAGTAAAAATATCAAACATGAGTTTCCACTGTTATCATGCAGTTCAACCAATTTACGTTAACTTGTAAAAATTAGCTAATGGTAGTACACAAGTCAGGTTTGTTAATTCTCAGTCATCTTATAAATACACAGCATATAACAAGTATTTCCTTGGTCATTGATGCTTCTTTGTTTGAATTCACTATCTCCTTTCCATCTGCTCTGTTCTTCTCATAGATTTTAATTACTAGCTAGATTATGAGAAAATTAAAGTCCTCATTGCACCATACCAATTATGTGTATTACTTTTCACGTTAATATTCCTTCCTTTGTTTCGAATGTCGATTACTATGAACTGCTCAAGAGCACTGAAATTCAGGAATTTTGAGGAGGAAATGATCCATAGGTCATGTTTCACATTGTTTTTCAACCAAAGATAAACGGCCACATAAAATACTATAAGCACACATTTGTATTTCTACAGAAAATTCTAAACCAAAGTTCATAAAATTCTTAACATAAAACTTTTAAAGATTTAACAGATAAAGCCAAATGGAACTTGGGTCTTCCAAGTAGTTTACTTGACTTTAGATGATTTGAAAACAGACATTTGGAAACTGGAACCAATTTCTTCCATCTCTGATCACCTCCTTTTCCACAAATGGCTGATAATCTAACACAGCCCTGGAGTGACAGCCCCAGCTTCTGCATGTTAGTTACACAGTATGTGGGAGCCAGCTACGAGTTACGTGTTTTGAGATCGCTTTGGCCTGTTTCTGGTAGTCTTTCACAAAAGTTTATGCATTTCTTTCATCAAGCAAAGAAGAAGAAAGATTTTATTAGCTAATCTCTACATGGAGGCAAATATTTTACACTGACCCTCCACAGCATGTGCTATTACCACTGTTCATAAACTTCACTGCCTGCCAACTTTAACAAAGAAGCAACATCCTTACGAAGCAGAGCACCAAATTAAATTAACTGGTATCAGGAACCCAGACAAGAAAGCGTTTGTGTCTGCAATGCTGGTACTTTTAGTTACATTACCATATTCAAAGGACAGCTGTCTCAATGCATCGTTTTGGAAGACTGTCCATCTCACTGCAAAACAGCGAATATTGCATACCTACAGGTTTATTGGATGATTTCTGAGGGAACTGGAGAAAAATTAGATTTGGAAACTGCAAGGAATACTGAACATTCTTTTTCCCAACTATGCATGTATAAGCTGGATACAGTAATTATTAAAATTAAAGAACTGCTGTAAAAAATACTGTTATGTGTTACTGAAAAATTGATGTTTCTTTTGAATCAACTCTATGCTTTCAATCAGTGAAATGAGCTGCCCGATGGCCACCTCATAAAACCCAGCCAAGCTCTAGTATTGTTTTGTTTAGAATGGCAGAATTCCAAGTTCAATAATAATTGATAAATTAAGTTACCACTATTAAAATACTTTTTTGGGCTTTTTTTAGTAACACTTGGAAGAAGAATCGCATGCAAGTTACAGACAGAAATTTACATTGTAATATTAAATTATGCATGTTATTATTTTTGTTTCAAATAGTTAAAGAAATGATCCACTATAAAAAGCAGTCCTTTACTTGGGCAGCCCTTGCTGACGAAGTGTTAAAGGCATTTGCCATTCTTACAGGATAAAAACTAATGCCTGGAAGTGTTACCTACTCGGGTCTTTTAGCAAATTTGTTAACACTTTAAGGTATATTACTTCACCTTTCTCTTAGTGTGAACCGGTATCAATTATTTAGCCTATTTTATTATTAAATGTGAACTAAAGTGTCATTTTAGAGCACTGCTCTTTATTTGTACTATTTTAGATTTATTCAAATAGGTATAGAAACTGGACTTGATTAATTACACAAGGAACTGAGAAATATTCCACAAATGGATACACTTTCCATGGTTTAAATGGATCTTAAACACTGCTCTGGGTTTCATGCTAATAGCACAAAAGATGATTTTGAAATACATCATACTTGTTTCAAAGAAACTCAGTTTTGCAGGGGCAACTGTAACAAAAACCCAAAGACAGTGAACTTGGAGTGCTGTAAAGCACATCTCAGCTTTAATGCACCAAACAATGTATTACTGTGTAAAATAAAAGAATCATTACTACTTCTATTTATTTTTATAACTGGAACAATTTAAACACAAACATAGGACACACAAGCAAACAATGATTGCTATCGTATTTTATTTCTTTCCCAGTAAGCTAAGAAAGAACCTTTTAATAGTTTAATTTTGTGAGTATTAAACAACTAGTGTGAAAAACAAGCTGCATGTAAACTATTTCTACTGCCTCTGCTTCAATGACTAGCTGAGGCAACCTGTTATAGGAGGTGTTAATTGGCAATAGGAGTACAAGTCAGAAGCATGTTCCCCATCGTCCTAACCCAGCAAGGCTGGGTCATTAAAGTGGAAATGAATTCTTTCATGCCGACTTAACCCTTTCACTACATATTTTCAGCTGTTATAGCCAAAGACAATTGAGAAAGATTCGCTAAAAAAAAAAAAAAAAAACAAGACAAAACGCCCTCTTGCATTACTTTTGAATGTATTCACCCCACAGTTTTCCCTCACTACCTTCCTCTACCTCCTCCAGAACAAGCGTTTCAGGTAAAGATGACATTTTATCATGTAGGTAAGGGAGAGAAAGGCAACTGAGGTATAAATGCAATGACAATAATTATAAAATAATAATTTATCATATTAAAAGATGCATGGAAGGATGAGGCACTTAAAATGAGCTTAAAGCTACTTTTTTGTGGAGGCAAATTCAACTTTGTGCATATAGCATGGCAGAAGGGGAAAAAAACCATTCCAAAATACTAGCTGCAGAGAGGACAACCATGAGCAAGTGTGCAGAGGAGGTACAGGTATTAATGAAAGTAAGGCCTTAAAAGTTCACCAGAGTACCACTTCTCATCTCTACTTTTTGCCAGAAAGTGGAACAACCTGCTGATGTATTGATATAAAGAATAAGAAACTTCTTAGACCAGCACAGTGTTTTCTACACATTGCTAAGCCTAAAAATCTAAGCAGAGTTGGGATTGTGGAACAACTTTCTTCCTGTACTGAGACAATACACTTATAAGAATTACCAACTCACGTTCCATCAGTGGAAGTCGCAGAGAGAGCAAAGCATATTCTGGGATCTCAATGGTTCTAACAACTTTATCATGACAAGCAACAGAAGCCATGTATTGCATTTTCTGCAGTACACAAAGTTAACGTGATCAGTCACGACAGAAAATTATTGAGGTCATACAAAAATATTTAAAAATCAGAGAGCTCAATAAAAAAGGGAAAAATATATTACTTTGCACTGTGAATCACACACTAATTAGTAGCAATTTGAAATTTTATTGCTATTTTCAAGCTATTATACACACAATTTTGTAGTTAGTTCCACATCAACAGGCTTAGATTTTGAAGCTACCATTATGTCTAAACAGTTTGTATGTTTAGGTCCATTTTTATACCAATTATAATCAAGCATGCATAACAGACCACAAAATACCATAAGTCTCAACAAACAGCCTAGATTTCTCAAAGGATCACATTGTCTTGTTACACCATATGTCAGATGAAACAAAAATTGTAGTAATATGTTTAGTCTCAGAGACTCCAAAATGGAGTAGGGATACTAAGGAAGTATTGTGGCATCAACTGCTACCTTAATTTGAAAAATCTCTGAAAAAAACCACACCTTAACAGGCTAGATAAAAACTATCTATCTCAGTACGTGTTACAAAATTCTGTCTCCTAAAAAAAGTTTACCCAGGTTCACATTTACAACAGAACTCCACGAACAGCAATAGATGGACTTGAAATATATAACATTTCCCATCTCCCTTTCTCTTCAAAACCAAAATTACAAAACACGGAACTTTGTATAGCTTTGAGCAGTTGGTTAAACGGGTTGGGATCATAAATTTGCCAATACCTCTTTGGTGCAGAGCCAGAATTTTACTGCTTTTTTAGGATTTTAGTTTCTGTGGTTTTCTTTTTGTGTGTGTGTGGGGTGGGTTTTGGTTTGGTTTTTTGCTAGAGTTGTGGCGGGGTGGTGGGGAAGTGTTTCTGGGTTTTTGGTTGGTTGGGATTTTTTGGGGTTTTTTTTGAGGGTTTTTTTTTGGTCAGTTTGTTTTGTTGTTTGTCTTTAATTAAGCAGAACTTCAAACAAAAATAGTCTCTAGTTTAATGGGACACTCAGAGAACATTATTATTAGAAATAAATGTATACTACTCAATATTAACATGTATTCATGATATAAAATTATTTACATGTATCACCTTGATGCAATTTGCAATAGTCAGACTTCCTGCAATGTTCCCAACAAAACTGTTGCATGAAATGGCTGCTTAAGTGTAATCTTCCCTTGCTCAGTGTTTCCTCTATCTTTACCCCATTTAATCTACACATTCATTGAGACACATAACACAAAGGGGTAGGTATGCTGTATTACTGTAGTTAATATTCCTTATCAAGCATAACAACAATTTGGACTAGATGACCTTTAAATGTCCCTTCCAACATAAACCATCCTACAATTCTATGACAATGTTATGGTTAGCAAAAAGCCATAAGATTAGGGACACAAAACAAATCCTCAGTAACACTGTACACCTTTTTGAAAAGAACTATTGTTTTTCACAGCCTCAATCTACTGGAAATAAAAAGAACATCCAGAAAATACAGAGGTCAGTTTCATTCCAAAATAAAACCAAGACTAACCTGTTATCTATTCCCATCAGCATCACAGAAGGTATTGGGATTTAGAACTGAGAGCCTCAAAGCCTCAAGTCAACACCTGTAATTTTGTCTGCCTCCAGAAGTATGCTCTAATGTAGATTTTTAATTACCTTATTCTAGACACAGCTCTGCCAAGAAGGCAGGGTAGCCCTCAGCAGGTTCTGCCTAAGCTCATCCTAAAGTACACTTTGTGAAGCAAAGCAGTCAAAGATATCTCCTCCATATGTAGAAGAATGCACTGGGTTCTATACGCCTCTAGATTCTCTGTTGTGAAGAGCTGGTTCTCTGGATACAAGCAGGTGAACTGGGAGACTCAGTGGCAATATGCAGGCAGGTCAGTTGTTTGCAACACTTGAAAAAACAACCAATCAGCCAACACCCACCACCACCCCCCCGAACCACACTACTACAACACAAAAACACTTCAAACTTCCCAGAAAAACCTAAAGAGGACTCTTCTACACAACAGGAAGAAAAGAGAAGCCCTTGTTCAAAGGTGCTGCATAGTAGCATTGCAACTTAATATTCAATTGCATAGGATTTCAGAAAGAAGATACAATTTCCAAGAGAAAAAAATTAAATCAATCACTATAAGGCGGCTGTTTCCTGCTTGCAGAAAGGAGCACTACAAGTGAATAGGTGTAATGCAAAATATACAAAGATGTCTTTTCTTTAGTCCTTCTTCCCCATATTCTTTCTCATTACAGCTACACTCATCTCCTTGTCCAAGCTCCTTTGTCTTTTCTGGGGAAAGTCAAAAGTCAGCTGGACTACACTGGCAATTAAATTGAGGAGAGAGAATCTAATTGCCTAATTATTAGAAATACGGAAGTTTAAGATCTGAGGCCAAGAAGAAGCAGCTAAAAATGTTCTCCAGAGTAAAACAGCAGATCAGAGGAAACTGTAATGCTCGGACACAAACCACTAGCTTTTTTAGTTTTAGTTTTATGTTTGTTTGTGATTAATAAGTAAGACATGTTTGTAGTGCAGCCATCCTACTTTAAGACAGCCTTTATAACAAAAATTACACACAGGGTGTAAGTAAAATTATATGACTGCTCCTAAACCAATTCTAGCAGGTTTCTCTTTCCCTCTCCCATTACCCCTTAGGAAACAAATCACATTACAAAGACTCAACCGTACTTCAAATGTATGAGAACTCTACTCTGCCTTTGCCATCCCCAGCAACTTTCAAACAAGCCTAACACGACCCATGGAGTTACCGTCTCCAGAAAAACCAGACCGAGGTCACACCTGGACCATAAATCTGATCTGAAGCTTTCGTTGAACAGCCTTGTACTAAAACACTAATCAATGCAGTAAAACATTCATCCCAGATAATGAAACTAAAATGGCACAGTTTACTATCTCTAAGGTGTTTTCTTCCTCCTTAAAACAAAATAATATATTTTGTATATAAAAACTGATGCTGAGACTTTCTACAGAAGATAATGCAGGCAATTAAGTCTTCTGAACTTTCTACGGGATTTCATGTTGGATGTTTCCAATGGATGAAAAACGTTTGTCACCAAGAAAATTTTTTTATTCCTTAAATGTGTTGACAGCTTCCAGGGAAAAAAAGAACTGGAAAAACCCACCCAAACTATACACCATCTCGTCTACTGGGAATTACATTTGACTTCTAGAAATAGTAACATTCTTCGTACTTGAGAACTTTGCTGGAAAATGTCTCAGAAGTAATGGCACAGAAACGATGCACAATTTTAAGAGCTATAATTCAGATTTATTCCCCTGGCAAAATATTCTCAAAAGGTGTATTTGAAGCTTCAAATACATATGAGAAGCAGACAACAGTGCATCACCACAATTCAAACCACATAAAGCATACATACCCAGGAGACATAGAAAGGAGAAAGTCATACAGCTAAACAGATACTGAGATACCAGAACACTCTACAGCTTTACAAAGAAAAAGGTACTTCATTAAAGACAACACATTTGAGCCCTTCAAATTAAAATACAACCTGTTTTAAGAATCAATGTACCAAAATAATTTTCAGTAAGATGTTAAGGTGTTGCAGTTTTTCCTGGTTGGGTTGTTGGTGTGGTTTTGGGTTGGCTTTGTTTGTTTTTGGAGAGGAGGGATGGGGATGTCTGGGTTTGTTTTGGGTTTGAGGTTTTTTTATTGTTGGTCGATGTTTTTGTTTACACATGGAAGATGTAAGATGCAAGAAAAAGTCATGTACTTCAAATGACACATCAGCTTAATGAAGTATCTCATGGAAATTTGCATCTAATTGTTAACTGGGAATGATCTACACTGAGCCTGACCCTCCTCTGTCTGCCAGACCATCAACTCCTCTTTGGAAGCCCCACAAAAGAGTGCACTGTGCTGTCCTCCAACAACTACCCCGACTAGATCAGCACATGAAACAGAACTTTAGATCAGCAGCAGGTCTCCCAAGTTCCTGTGGTGCCACAGATTTACTAAATAGGACAAGAATGTTCTAAAAAAACCAAGATCCTGTGAGGGGAAAAAGGTTCCACGGCACCAAGCAGTGCAATATTTGAAACCTCCTAATCAAAGTGACAGTTTTCAAGTGCCATTTACAATGCCCTAATCTGGAAACATCCCAGCTAACCCATCTGATCAACTATTTCACAGATGGAAGCACTTGATGGCTAATTGGCAAGTCCATGATTCAAATAAAATAGCTATCTGCACTTCTTTTTCTATATTCCAAGTCAAGGTGTAAACACTCCTTAAAAGAGACAGGTCAGTTCTCTGTTTCCCCCTCCCTTCCCATTGGAATTTTTCCCCTTCCCCTCTGTCATCAAATATGTTAGTTCAAAAATACAGAATCAGTTTTACTTTTCATCTATTGTATTAGAACAGTTGTCTGCCCTAACAGAGCAATGTAAACGAATATTTTCAAAAATATATCAAGCAATGAAAAATTACTTCAACAGCCTCTTTTAAAAGTATAATTATTTCACTGCTTCCTATCACATCTGGATTCAGAAAAACAGACAGCATGTGCTAGTATGGACATGAATTTGCTTAACTTGAATTACTGTTCTGAAAGTGCTGGGGAGAGAAAGCTTGGCTACAAATGCACTTAATTTGCTCACACCCTTTGCACTGGGATTGCCTAATAGAGGCATATGTGGAACTGATTTCACCAGCAAACAATAGTTCGGCATACAAAATGAAGAAGAGTGTTGCTCCAAATTCCCGCCTGCTACATAAGCAGAACGCTTTTACGTACCCCACAAACCTGTTCATTTGTCTGCAGCAAATGTACAATGCAGACCAAAGTACTAAACCACTAGTGAAATTCTGTGGTAGGCAGTATTTCAGGAGGACAAACAGGGAGAGACAGAAAAGAATGAATCAGGAAAGAGAAGGTAAGTAGAAAAACCCAACACAACAAGGGGCAGAAGGAGAAAGAAAGGAGACCATATAAGTGAAGAAGAACAAGGGCATTGCCAAAATTTTAATTCTCATGAACTACAGGAGGGAAACTGAAGTAATAAGATTTTCTTTGAGACACCACAACACTTTCAATCTTTTACATCTTTTCTAAAAGGCTTCAATCATTCATTCATCTTTATGCATTTATTACGAGAACATAAATTCAAGACAAAACAAACTTATGGACCAGTTCTATAACACCAGTCACATAAGACACAAACAATTTCAGTCTTCCAAAGGAGGTCATGCTTTTGGCATCAAGTTCAAAACTAAACACAGGTACCTTGCCATAAAAAGAACACACAGTTAATGACCAAGTGCATTGTCAGAAAATACTGTGAATGGCTTATGTGATGCCGAAAGTTGTAAGATTCTCTTCCCTTCTCCTCTCTTGTCCACCTCCTGCCCTACTAAGACAGCTCTTTGTCCACCTATGATTAAAAGAGAAGAAATGCCTCAAGATTTCTAAGCCACAAGTCACTGGAAGGGAAGTTTATTGCTGAAGTATCAGTTTTAGATTACTTCCTTAAAGATTTGTTAATTATGCATATGAAGACAGACTTAGGGCAGATGGGATTTAGCACTGACCACCTCTGGACAAGGCCAATTAGCCACTCAATAGCATCCTGAAGGAGCAAGAAGTAAGGAAAGAGAAGCACAAAATCAGTGACAGCAGTTCTCAAGTATAACACACTACACCAAAAGACTTGAAAAGCATATTGCAAACACATGAATTTAAAGTGCATTTGGGACAACATACCTGAGTTTGGAAATTAAGAAGACCAGGAAAACCTAAATGTGACAATAATGAGAAGAGGTAATTTTGCCAAGGGGAAAGCACTAAGTAACTGCTGCTGAAGAAGCTAAAGCAAGTCACTGAGAAAGAATGCCTTGGCAGAGAGCGAACAGGAACTGTGCTGACCAAGCATCTGCTCGTACTTTAACATCAGTTACAAAGCAAATCAAATTAGCAGACTTTTGGTGATGCAGTCCTCTCACTAGGCAGACCCCAAGCTACAAGAAAAAGAAATTTCCAAACTATGTGATAAAATTACTTCAAAAATGCCTCTTTTTCTACCAGACTATATACACAGATGATTCTTATGCTGGCAAGAATGACTCAGTCAGATGTTTTTACTATGTTCAACCTTTAGAACAACTGTGACACAGCAATAAGAAGAACAAAAAGCTTTGTACTGTTGTTTAAAACACTCTAGTGCAAATACATGGCAATAACTTTGCTTTTTAGCATTACAAAATATATCAAAGAAATACCTTCCTCCTCTCTTCTATCTCAAAGACATCTGATTCACTCTGGATCGTCTCTCAATCTCAAATATCATCAACTGATACCCAGAATATAAGTGACCTTTGAAGGTCCATTGAAACACAGTATTTTCAGGACATAAAAATATTCTATTTGAAAAGCCTGCCTGCTGATTCAATAAACCAAAAGATTACAAATGTAGTCAAGATATCCAGTGCAAGCAGCAACTTCAGTAAAGAGCAATTCAGCTTTATGCCTTTTTTTTTTAAATCCAACACATACTCATCAACTCATTTAAGAGACAATTCCATATTTAAACAAACATAGAGCAGCTTTGCAGGCCAAAGCTACCAGAGGAGTTCAGCGAGCTTTCTCTGAATGTTACATTCTATTGTCTGCCACAGTTTTCTAGCAAGCTTTAAGTTAAAGATGAAAAATTCAGAAAACAGCACAGAGTTAACTGTAAATTTGAAAAACAGCTTTGATATGCGTCAAGTTCAGAGAGGACCAAGAAGTGAAAGCTTGAGAGATTAGACTGCACAGATGTTAAAAAAATGAAGAGTCATGAAGCAGGCTGGCAGCTCAGAGGAACAAGAGAAATAACTGTTTAAGAAAGTGAAACTAAAAATAACTGAGGGCGGCTTGAAGATTCACTAAGAGAACGTGAATAGAATTTTAGCTATAAAAAGGGGAAAAAAAATTATGCACCAAAAGTTACAGCTTATTTGGCAAAACATCTAGAGTCTGTAGATCAGCCTAGAATATTTCACCAAATACTTCAGTATTAAACTACTCCTATAGTTATACTGGACACAAATACACTACACACAACCAAAAGAAGCTTAAGGTCTAGCAATTTCAACCATCCCAGAAGCAACTCTGCACACACATCATGAAGCCCAAGACATACAGAACTGATACCTCCAGAAGAACAAGAGTCTGTATTCTCGATTTAGAAAGAGTCCAGCAGGCAGATGAGGAAACAGAACAGCCAGCTACTGCAGACAACCAAGACTACAAAGGAAATTACACTGAAGACCATTCCTCAAGCAAATAATTCTTCCTACAGACCTCAAACAAAGAAGTTCCTAATTATTTTTTCCCCTGTATCCAGAGTAATCAGCACAATGCAGTAAGATCAGCCTGATTTTATTTTTGAAGACTGCTGGCCATGCCAGTTGATCAAGGAAAAAAGCACTAGGACTTGCTGTAGAGGTAGGAGAAGCCATACAATGTGAATAGGTCTCTCCCTGGAACAGGACAGCTGCCAGGGAGACCTTCTTGCTGTGAGCAGTTAGAGAAGGGAGGACAATCAACAAAAAGAGACACAATAAAACACACATACAGGTAGCTACAACCACCCATAAGTGATAAATTCAATTCAAATTACATCTTGAAATTTATGTATACTTCAGTATCTCATAATGCCCCATTCACAATGTGATCCAAGAACTGAAATATATAATTTATGAAGGAGCAGTGGATGTGCTTGGCCATTTAGAATACCCTTCATGTTCTGAAATTCTGTATTACTGGAAACCAGTTTCTTAAAAAATGTATTATGTGTTTCCAACGCTTTTCAATTCAAACTTTAAAATGCTCAGACACAAAAAGAAAGGTTTATAAACATTCTGTAAACTTAGTGCCAACACAGGTATTCGTATTTACAAAAAAAAAGTCAGGTTGCAACAAATATTTGCATATACATATAGAATCTCTTGAGTCAAAGATTATTACAACGAAGTCTTTTTTTGAAGCTGTTTTGAAATATAATACTAAATAGAAGGAATACTCCAGAACTGACTGATTTTAAAGAAAAGATTGACAAGCTGTATACTAACCTGTCCGAGCCCAGGCATACCTCCTCCCAGCCGCAGAAGTCTATCCATATTTCTAGAAAAACAGAAACAAAGGAAAAATGTTCCCAAGCTCGAAATGTTTACTAAATTGCTATCTATATAATTCACCTTCAGTCACTCAGTATGTCAAAAATATTGGTGGTAATTACAACACAACATCAGACTTCCTGTTAATTAACACCACATATTAATTCAAGAAGCTGTCTTCCATGCTAATTAACAGACTTTGTTTTATTGCTTTGGTTTTGGGTTATCCCCATTTCTGAAGATGAACACTCTTGTCAAACTTCTCAAAACTTCCCCATCATTCAATTAATTGGGGGATTTTTGTTGCTTGGGATCAGTACCTACAGCCAGAAAGTTCCTAAAACTTATTAGATATACAATCAAATTTACTTCAGTTTGCTCAGAAATCATCAATAAAAGTCTAAAAGTAAGGATTTTAGCATCCTCATTAGTAAGTTCCGTGCTAATTAACTTACAGCTTGTCAGTTATCATCAAAACTATACGTGAAAGACACTAAGCAGATTATGGATCTCTGAATTAGCATCAAAAGATTTTTTTTAATGAACTCATTATACTAAAAGAAATACTGTAAAGTAAACATTTAATGTGTATAGAGTTAGAAGTCTAGTGACAGTACAGTCATTTAATACATTCCCAGTGTTGCATGTGCCATTGCTTTAGTGTGAAATTATTCCAATCAAGGAAACATCTTACTTTAAAAAAAAAAAAAAAGGCATCAGTTTTTGTCTCTTGTAACTTTCAAAGGGGTGATCCCCAGGAATAAAGGCTGTTAAGGTGCCCAACCGAAAAAATTACACTGATGTTTCTTTCTCTGCATTTTCTTCACTTTCTATCGTTGAAAAGACATTTACAATTTCATGGTGGATATCTAAGTACAGGTTCTGCTCCTGCTTTAACAGAACTTTACCATGCTTACTTGGCTTTTTCAACTTCTTAGCTCTATACAACAAAACTTATGGATAAAATGAAAAAAAAGCCTACTGAATATTAGTTTTTAAACAGCCGTTTTCAGCAAATCCAGCAATTTCCAAGGCTTACAGAAATCAGAAAATTTTACTGGCTTATTTTATTTGTGAAATCAAGATACAAAGTACACCATTAAAAATTATGGTCTTAATGGGACAAGTTTTAACACAACACAACAAAATCTGTTTAGGTGATATAAAAGCAACTGAGAACACCAGGTATGATTTCCAAAATACATTCATCCTCCACGTGGATGTTACATTACACATAAGAGAATTATATACATAATTTCAGATTACAGTAAAAATACTAATTCGATAGCCTTCTTTTACAAGTAATTATGCAAAAGAACTTGAAAAATGTATTTGTTTTGTATATGAAATAATCTTCATGTTGAAGGTGAATGTCACCATCATTTTCATCATTTCTTCTGAAATTTCCTAGAATTTTTACTGGCTAAGAACTAACAAGCTTTATTTCAGTATAAGTTTAAAACAAATAGTTTAAGCTTCCAAACACACAAAGAAGCAGCATTTTACCTCCTAGGTTAATAACTTCATAATGATATGCAAGATGCATTGATCAGAAATACTTGCTCTACTTGCTAATTTCACTTTCCCAGTTCAATGAACTATCAGGCTATTAGTTTAATATGATTCACTCCCTTGATTTTGTAGAACCTGCAAACACAACAAGTGCAACCTCACCTAGGAGTAAGTACTTTCTTAAAGCTCCACTGGCACCATATAAATTTAAAAAGAGTTTATTAAAGGGTCAGTGGTATGCTTCACTTTTTCAGTAAGTCACTGAAATCAAGCTTCTTTATTACAGGCAAAAGCTGCACACAGTATATATGCTTTTCCATCCTGAACTACAATAAAAACCAAATCAAGTTGGAGAATTTCCTTGGAAAGGTTAAGTTGCTGTTTAAAGATATTACATAAGCATATGTTAAATGGCTTCAATAAAACAGTCACAATGTTACCACAAACTAACACCAACTACAGTTTATTTTACCCCTCTGTGGTAGATACTCCTCCTTTGAAACCCACAGTGATTAATCTTCCATGACACTAAAGCGGGTTGAAGAGTAACTGAGAAGTAGATTTAAACTACTAAAACTATTATTTTAATCCATCATGGTTGGTCATTAATTTTAAGAAACTTTCAGTCTCTACAGCTGGTAACCCTAAAACTGGTAGTTCTGACTACTGCAACTTCCATAAACTGATGAGGTACATTACCTATGTATTTAAGTATATATGTATTTAAGAAATAATATTGAATAACAAATCCTATAACATAAGTGAAAAACAATAGCTCATACTAATTAATCAATATTTTATTTACACAGTTTATTCCAGTTTCTAACCCAACAGAACAGTACATCATCTATAGAATCATATTTTGCCATATTAGAGTTGGATTAGACTAATGTGTTAAGCAAACTGATTACTTATCAGCATAACTTTACCACAAAATCTCATCGTCTTACAGAACTGGAGGGATCTAACATTTTCCACCTAACATTTCCCACAGACTAGTCACTGAACTGAGATACTCAGATTTTCAAGACAGCAGCACAGACAGAAAATCTCCAAAACCCAGTTCTATATGCACTGCAAATTATTTCACTAGCTCCATGACTTGACTCTGGTTAGAGTTTGGGCAACTAATGCTTTACTTGCCTATTTGTAACGGAATATGTTTTAGTAGGCTATAGTCTATGCGGACCTAAACATATTTGTTTACTCAGATGTATAAACATCTGAAGAATTTAGGTTAGTGAACCAAATCAAAACATATTTTAATTTTTGTTAGTCCACTGTATCTAAATATTATTTCAGCCATAAACCCCATTTTGTCAAACAATGCTTTTGTAAACCTTAAAACACCTTAAGTAAAATTTTTAGACATTCATGAAGATAACTTCAGCCTTTACAAATAAAACAACTATACATTTCTAACCTGGTGCTCAGCAAGATGTGCTCACAAAACAAACTTGGCAGCAGCTCCCACTTTTTGTAAAGATGACCCCAGTAGGTCTCTTTCCTGTAAAAGGAAATAGAAAGGAGAAGGGCAGAAACCCAGCAAAATTTAGAAACAGTAGCACATGTAAAAAGAAATGTTACATTGATAAGCTGCAAAAGGACAAGGCACCATTGAAGAATAACCCAAAGAATGTTTACTGAGTTGTTTTTCCCTTTTATCATACAATCCCTTGAAGTGGTACATGCCATGTCTTGCTCAAGTATCCGTAACACTGCAAGAAGCTTCTGATTTTCTCAAAATTACATGCAAAAATATTTTAATAATTCATTTAAGCAATTTAAAGCTAATTGGTCATTTTTAAATGCTGTTAGAAACTGAAATCACAGTCTTTTTTTTACTACTTTAGAAGCTCTTGCTGTAGCTAAGATGCCCTAAGCACCAAGGGTAAGAGCAGTCTGCAGGTACAGAAAGCTTTCCTGTTTATTTCTACAAGAGCATTTGGTGTAACCGAAAAGTCACAAAGACCTTTAGGTTTGCCTGAATTCAGCTTGAGAAAGACTGCTTCACATTCAATTCAGGAGTTAAAATTCATGTCCTCCCTGAGAACACTGCCCATTAATTGCATCCACTCAATCATTTGTGGAGCAGTGTTTTAAAACAGATCTGTGAAATGATCTGCGGCCGTGATTTGATAGACGTTTTTTTCAATGTCAGTGTTAACATAAGGAGCAATGAGGAAGCTGCTGCTGCTCACCAACTTGATGCTGCTTTCTCAGTACTGCCAGGACAGCCATTTGTGCAGCCCTGCAGCAAACTGAGAGGCTATCAAAAACGCTGGGTTTAACCCAGTTCACTTCTCTGAGAGGCTTCATGCTGCATCCCAGAAATAGTTGTCTTGGCATAACAGAAAAAGAGGTCTTGGAAGAGCTGATTGCTTCTAACACTAATACAGGCTCCAGAAGACATTTCTGTCAAATCATTCTTTAAGCTAAAGCTGCCCAAAGAATGTCTGTGGGTTTTGGAGGTTGGTTTCAGGTTTTTGTTTGGGTGGGGGGTTTTTGTTTTGATTTTTAGTAACTGAGGCAATTTAACAGAGACTCTTTTGAACCTTATCTCAAAGTAGTACAAGAGCAAAGGAAGATGTGCTCACCTTCCCAGAAAGTTGGAAGAGAAAGAACAAGTCAGAGTTTGTGAGTGCTGACACGCTGGGGTAGAAATCACTAACAAGATGAATGGAAAGTTACTATCCTTCTGCCAGCTTTGCAGAAGGAAATGATCCAAGAGAGACCACAAGAGCCAGCAGCATAGGCTATAACAGAACTGCAGCCACTTCTTCAACTGGGCTTGAGTTACAACCCAATTCACCTTCAGCCACCTGACGAAAGCAAAAGGTATTTTTATACTGTTTCCTTCTGTCTGTAAGGAAGAGTTAACAGTCTCTGTTTAAAGTGAAACTTTAAGGAAGTAAATGTATCAAATAGTTCCATATCAGAAAAATGCAAGACAGTTATCATTATAAACTTGCATTTTGGTGCACAGCAGGATTTGGATGACATGCACTAATCATTGAAATCAGTATGGTCACTAATGGCTTAAAAAAAAAGAACTAAATAGCTTCTCTGCTTACATATGTATGTCCATGATTGGAAATACCATAACTAAAAAAATCCTGGTCATAGGATAGTATTTAAAAACCCAAACTTCCATTACTGCAATTTTCTTTTAACTGTCCTTGCCTCAAAAAGGAAAAATAGTGGATATTAATAATGCAGTGAAAGTATACACAGAGCATCTCAAAACTGATCTGAAAACAGAAATTTTAAAACCCACGTCTAATATTTGCTCCTAATACTACTGTTAGGTAACTGTAATAATTGGAAAGAACTGCCCACTTGGAGAGCTCTGATTCACCATTCAGTTGTTCATTGGTATTTTGAAGCCACTTAAATTCTGACTTCTAATAATGAAAACATTTTTTCTTAGGTAACATAGGGATGAAGTTATATAAAAGGATTATGCACAAATATGTATACACATATAGGTATAAACCAAAAGCTACCGTGTTTATACTTGGCATGTTTCAGCATGTATTTTGAAATCAACTTGAAACAGCCTTAAATTACTCTGTCTCTCTGCATGAGACACACGAGTTTCACACTACAGTGCACTATTTTTATCTAGCATTAACACTCCACGATGTGATCCCTCAATGAAAGAGGGTTCTCCTGGTTTGGCAACTTTTGAGTTAGTAAAGAAATAAATATCAGAATCAGCTTTGACATACACAGAAAATGATGGCTACTAAACTGCCCTATTAGTGGAGAGAGTATCAGGCTACACGCAGGTGACAGCAATTTACTTTGCAATTTGTACACTGAGTGACTTGATGCAAATCATTTCATCTTCAGTAACTCAGTTTCTCCACCTGAGACTACATAACAAGCTTTGTACAAGCACTTCCAGATCTCCTGTTGAGGAGTTACACGTAGCAGATGATCACCAATTTTATTAACAGCAACTAAAAAAGTGGCTCAAGGTTTTTGGTGCAACTGCAACCATTTCAGCTTCACTAGGGATGATAAACAGCTACAGAGGTAAATCAGCTGAGAAATTGCACCTTGCAGAAAAACATCATTTCACCAAGGAAAGAACAAAAACTCACTGCAGTTAAAGCCATCAAACACTGAATAGAGACTTCACATGTGAAAAGGCTGGCGGGGGGGGGATATGGGGCTAGTCTGCCTTTGTTCCTATACATTTTGTATGTAAAGAAGAAAAAAATATAGATATTACCAAATATTCTAAGTAATCTGTTCATTAGAGCTAGAGTTTAATCATGTCATGAATGAATGCAGTCTCAGTAGTGCAAGTCTAGAGTTACATGACTCTTGCTTCCATAACATGCTCAGTTCTGTAAATCCAGACCCTGTTTCTGGATCATATAGACCTGAATCTCCATAGACCCCAGCTGGACTAGGAGGTCTGCAGGTCAGCTTCCCAGACTCTGCTTTCTGACTTCCAGAAGTACAGCAAACCTAATTCTAGCACATTCATTGCTGAGCTGGAGCTACTTCAGTAACACAGACTCAAACAGACTGCTTTAAAGCTACTAAAGTACATTCACATAAAACTTACAGATAAGCAAAGATTCATTAACAAGCCGCACCACCCCAGAAACCAACAGAATCAATTTTAATTTTACGCAATATATGAAGCAATGGCCTTCTCTGAAATCTGCAGAAAAGCAAGTAGACACACAACTATTGTGGAACTATCCTGTAGTCCAGCAACTCATCATACCAGTCCAGCACTCATCATACCAGTCCTCTATTATTCAAGGTGCCCTTCCCCATCATCTTAGATGTTACAAGGTAGTTATAGGTACTATTAGTTTATACTCCATAGTTCTTGTCAGGAGTGAATCACTTCCCAGAAAGTTGACTAACTAATTTATGTACTGGTATTATATAATATTATTTTTAAAGTATTCTCTAACTTATAATGTTCTAAGTCATAGTTTTCAAATGAATATCACTGAAAAGGCACATTACAACAGAAGATGGCACATGACATTTCCCATTAAGCTACAGGCTAAACCCTGTTGCTCAAAGGCACACTAAATGATTCAGAATCAATTCATATGCAAGCCAATTTCTGAATTTCTTCACAGACATTTTTCACTGTCTCAATAACGTCACAAACAGTGAATGCTCTGCTCCACAGAATCTTCTTCCAAGTTACTCCCTACCTGATGCATACAGGACACCTTGTGTACAGGACCTTGGACTCCCAAGGCTGACAGCTTTAAGATGAACACAAATCTGTCAGACTTTTCAGCTTGCCTAGTATCATTTCAGTTTTACAGAGCTTTGAGACACATTTACATAAAACTTCTTTTTAAAAAGTAAATCTCAATCACTGTTGGTTTTCTGGTTTTCCACAGTATACCGAAAACAACTGCAACTTTAAGACATGACGCCAGCACATAACCTGATTCGTCAACTGTTTACAACTATCCAACTATATGATGCAAATTTATCACAAAAACAATACTTAACTCAGCTGCATACTGGAAATAGCGCTGTTAATTTTTAATTATCGCTCCTTTTCTACTTAATTCTGCTTCCTTTCCCTTCGGGGACCCCAGCCAGTGCTTTGCCTTCACTTCCCTCCGTCCCGCTCTAACTTCAGCTGCACTGCCGGGGACCGTGGCAATGCTGCACTCCGGGAGCAGCAGCGCTGCCGTCCGTGAGGTGCCTCTGATGGGCACAGTGCGCTGGCGCTGCCTGCAGCACGAACCCGTGCTTCGGCGCTGCCGAACTAGGCCGGCCGCTGCGGGCCGGGGCCGAGGCGGCCGGGCCCTGGGGCCCGTGCGGCGCCGAGGCCCGTCCGGCTCCAGCGGCTGGGCCCCCCCTCCCTGCGCCGCTCCCCGGA
>VZTF01008849.1:1035312-1056610 GCA_013397755.1 Cnemophilus loriae
CTCCCCGGGCCGCGCTCCCGCCGCCACCGCGGAGAGGCCCCTCAGCACCCCGGCGCGGAGGCGGCCGGGCCCTCACCTGGGCCGGAGCCGCCCGGGCCGCGGTGAATCAGCCGGATCTCATTCAAACCGAGCCCTTCCCGGTTCACAGGGCACCCGGCAGCGGCTTCCGGCCCCGCGGCCGGCGGGGAGGAGCTTCTGAGAGCGGAGACCATCTGAGGGGCGCGGCCTCCGAAGGGAACGGGCCGAAGGGAAACGGCTTAAGCTGCTCTGCTGTGAAGTGCTGTGGGTTGAGTTTGGCCCTTTCCAGCCGAATGTCATCAGTGCTGAAACATCGACATGATAGGATGACAGAAGAACCAACAAATGAATCATCAAATCAATAAAAGAATGATTACTGTAATAGGAACAGTACCACATGCACTCCTCTCAAAAAGACTATTACAGGACATACGAGGATTTAGAGAAGAGAAATATGAGTGGCCATATGTATAAAACCAGCACAAACAGTAGTGGAAAAGAGTGGGAATTTTTGCCAAACAAAGATAATAGAGAGATAATCACATAAAAGCATGCATGCTGATGAATGATGCAAACTTTTCTGATGCAAACAGAGAAGCAAATTGGAATTTCTATTACCCTTATGTTAACTCTGGAGCAAAAACTCTGTCATAAATTAAAAGAGGAAAACACAAGGCCAAAGGAGTACATTATCAGACAGCATGTGAGCAAGTTGTGGATCTCAGTGCCCGTTATGAACTTGCTATGGCTAACACAAAATTTTTTAGAAGCTGGTTTATTTGTAGTTACTGAAATACTGCAAGTATTTTAGAAAGTATTGGGACAGCTTAAGAACCTATAGAAGCAGTTTACTGGGACTCTGTATAGAGTTTCTGCCATGAATGACCGAGAAGAGCCTCATGGTTTATTTGAAAGCTCCTTTAAAGACCAAGAATGTAATATTAGAAGACGATCAGCATTTTCTGCTCACAGATCAACTACATAGAAGCAGGTGAAAACGTACTAAGTTATAAATTACATAGAAATAACCTCAGACAGATACAGTCCCGCTTCCACAACACTTAAGCAGACACAGAAGTCTTAGTTTTTTATACCATGAAGTATAAAATTAATCCAAAGAAAGAGAAAGGGAATTACCATTATATGGTATTCTGCTTTTTAAGAGGGGCAACCTTTTTGAAAAGCAAAATGAATTTCTCTTCCATTTGTTTTCAGATCTTTACTAGGCTGAGGGAATGTCAAGAATTAAAATTTCCTAAAGATTCATAAAAAGCTAAAGGTTTAAAATGTGGTTTTAGTTGTGGGTCAGTAATTTCTTTTTCATGTTGCTAATGCAAAACCTATTAGTGTAATTTATTGGTGCACCCACAGCCAAATTACTCAGAAACAAGGCATAAAACCTAAGTGTGTTTGTCTGTGTGTATATGTTTATCTATGTTTGTCTCAAACAGAGGAAATCTTGCACCCTGCTTCAAACAGGCTGTTACAGTCCTTCCTGTTTTAACCTGGCAAAACTTAGCTCCTATAGTCTTGAGACTGTCTTTTGAGACTTGTGCATGTCTTAATGTTCTCAAGTCATTATAATAATTATGTGGTCAAAGATTTTTCTTTTAAATTAAATTAATGAGGTAAAGTATTAATTCAGTGAATTGAAATGCATTGTGTATTTTGCTGGTTTGTACCATGATTTTGAGAGCAATCCTTCTATTCCTTCATGTTCACTGGAATTCTGACACTTTAAGGAGAAATACCCATTATATTTGGGTTCTCACTCTGCAGTCATGTGTCTTTAAGGTACCCTGCATTTGTGAAAAAAGAAAGAAACACAAATATTTATTTGTGAAAAGTGAGCATTTCTCTGGATTAATGTGTGTAATAAGGAAAAACAATGTAGTTAAATCTTTATAATATGCCTATACCCACTGACTTAAATGAGCAATGGCATTTCAAACCATTTGAAGATTTGGCCCTTCTTTGAAATACAAAGTGAAGCAGACTTTCATTGTTATTCCTAATTACATTTCAAGTCATAGTATTGACTTTTTAAATATATACATTTATTGAAATTTTATAAATAAATATAGTTACAGAAAAAGAAAAAAGGAGAAAATAGGAGAAATATTTACACTAGAAAGTATAGTGAATTAATTGGATGTATAGAGGCAGTATCGTGGTTGGAACTTATGACAGATGGTATTTTATATTTTTTATATAAAAAAGATATATTCTTAATCGTGTATGTCAAAGAAAAGAGACCATATGTTGTTAAACACTTCCAAATTGTCATTTAATCTGAAGGGCACTCTCTCGCATGCTACTGAATCCCTCATTGTTTTGGTCTAACCGGTGCTAATCTATAGAAGATTTTATTTATTGATTTGTACTAATGCAGTGCAAGAAAATGTTCAAGGTTTGTTCCCTTTTTTATTACTTGGATGGCTCTCATAAGAGGTAAAAACTACCTTTGATTGGACCCTTACATTTTTCCTGGTTTCCCCATTCTAACCTATCCTTGTTTGTAGTGAAGCAATCAACAGAGATCAGACTTGCTAAGACATCACACCATTTTTTCCGAACTCCTGGTATATAATTTTCCCTTCAAATCTTTTGTGACTGGATTAAAGCAGCAATATTGCTGAAGCTCTGTAATTAAATAATTCAATTTTGAATGGCTAGGTGGCAAAATTTAAGAGTGGTGTGTAGAACGTGAAGAATGCACTGAGAGATTGGACACAATTTTCTTGCAAATCGTATATATAGAGAGTGCTATTTGTGCTGGGACAGGAGGAATTCTCCAGGACCGAGTTACAATATTAAAAAAAAAATATCAGCACCAAAAAAATCAGACAAACCCAACAGAAGATAGAGTTTCAGAAAGCCTGGTGTTAGAATACCTGATGCATTGTGGATTGAATTAGCGTTATAGATATTTTTGTTTTCTATGTTTAAACATGTAGAACAGAGCATGGGGAATGAATGTACATCAAGGAGTACAAGAGCTGACATCATCTTTGTGAAAGGGTAATAGAGCCAGAATCACACGATATTTATTTATTTATTGATTGATTTATGGGTTGATTGGTTTACAACTATGTTTGGTAGTTATACACTGAAAAAGTAATGAAGGAATAATAGTGTTTTAAACCTCAGCCTTTCACCCTCTGTCTTGGCAAACCTTGGGGAAATAGTTTCTTCCGTTATCCTTGGCAAGCACTCACTCAGTAAGAAGTGCTGATGGTGACCTCTGTGACATCCCCAACAGCTTGTACAATGCTTGATCAACTCCTTGCTGCATGCAGAGTAATAGCAAGTCTTGTCACAAACAATGAATAAAATTTTACAGGATTAGTTAAAGATAGTATATGAGTGAGATTACTGTTTTTAGACTCCTCAACAATTCTACAATCAGCTGCAGAAGGCTGTTAGAGGCTTGAAAGAGGCTTCATTAATCATGAAACATATGATTATTGAAAACCTGCAAACAAAACTATTTGTATCTCTTTCAGAGCACAGACCTGCCCATTAAAGTATGACAAGTATAAAGCCAGTTTGAGCGAGAAGAATGGTAACAATGTATTTGGATATAATCCATCCCAGTTAAGAAGGGCGAGGATATTAAGAAAGCAAACATTCCTTTCAGTGAGCCATAAGCACAGCCCCAGCCCCCCTCCAGCTGGTTCCAAAAGATCTTGTTTAAATTGGAAATTTCACCAGCCAATACAAGTTTCACATGCAGTCCTAAAGGAAACTGGACTTTTGTCTTTTTAAGTCTATTTAAAGTGATGGCTGAGTTGTGAGAACTATCTACAAACCATCTGGAGAAGATAAGGCCAAGAAAAAAATCAGTCTTGCTGGAAATGCTTGTGTTGGGGGTGTCTATGGAAAATTTTTATGAGGAAACAGAGAAGTGGGTTTGTGTCCCTGGCAATTGCAAAGGTGCTACTCTGTGAGAGACAGTTTATTTAAATAACTGTGTAGAAGACTGTAAATTGAAAGCTGTAAATTAAGAGAAAGGTGGTATGTAAAGTGGACATACTGTGAGTTTTTTCTGGATTGCTGTGGGATGGAACAATACTACACCCTTTTTTCCCCCCTTTATTCAGTGGGAGATTTTCCCCTTATTTGTGACACAATAAAAATTAATTTTACACTTCCTTTAGTACTTAAGATATTTCTGATTGTGCTGAAACATTGCTTTTATAGAAGTGCTGTGTGATTGGTATAATGCTTTTCACCAGTTTCAGGTAGTGAGAGCCAGACAACAAAGACAATTTCAATTACTTCTGTGGTTATGTCTGTGCTAGGGAGTAGTACAGACTAGGAAGAGTAAATGTGTGGGGCTAAACAGACAACCATGATACATTTCTTTCAGCATTTTTTACTTTGGATAGTTCTACTTGTGTCCTGTAGGGTGAATGCCCATTTGCAACCAAATTGTATTAAGCATGTTTCTGCTCTGCCATTTTTCAGTGAGAGAATCTACTTCCAGCACTCACGAACAGCTTCACGGAGCAAACCAAAGCACCAAACTGCTTTGAGAGTTTAGCTTTAAAGGCGCACTCTGGATGCAAACTTAAGCAATCATATAGATGCATGATATGTATCATCTTTATTTTTTGACAAGAATTAACCAACAACGTGTAAAGATAACATGGCAGAAAGCTGGAGAAGAGTGAAATAAAATTGAAGAAGGTGAAGTCCTCCACATTGCTACACATGGCATGCCCAAAGCACTGGGTATATACAATATGTTCTATGGAGAGCCTGAGGGACCTGTAAACTGCTAGATAAAAACCCATTCAGTGAATATTTTGATCCTCACAAGAATGTCACTTGGGAAAGGCACATTTTTTACAAGAAACCAGCTGCCAGATGAGACCATTGACCATTGTTAAGATCTTTAAAATAAAGCCAAGTAATGTGAATTGGAGCAGTTAACAGATGGATGAATTACTTGTGATATAAGTGATAACCAAGTCAAAGCAAGGTGAGAAAAGGACTTGACATTGCAAAGAACAGCGGATATTTGCAGGGCTAGTAAAGACTGCTTCCCAAATAAAAGTGTTAGCTAGTGGTGAAAGAACTGGAGTGTATCTAATTAAAAATGCATACCAAAGCATAAAGAGAGAATACAAGGGTAAACAAATGGCAGAGACCAGACTTGTTTTCAATAGATGTAAAATCAATCACAACATGGTGAAAAGGTCCTACACAAGAGGTTCAGTGTCCTGTATACAATGAAAGCAGCCATTTTGCCGAAATTAGATTGCTTTCAGCTCAACTTATAAAGATCTGCCTAAGAAAAGCTATCTGTGACTGCGCTGCTGGAGGACACAACGGATGACAACAGTGATTACAATGGCTGATTAAAAGGATGGTAGGGATGATACTATTCTATAAAATCAGATTTTCTGCTGGGCCAGAACATTTACCTTTGAAATTGCCTCACAAACAAGGTTGCAATTTGCAGATTTTGAAAATTCTCTGATGACACAAAAGTAATGAAGAATTCCTAAACAGCCTCATTTCACAGAGTTGTACATAAATGAAATAAATCTATAGAGATTACATTACTCTACTAATCACAGAGATATAACAGGGAATAAAGTGTTTGCAGTCTTGGTGCCTCTACAAAGCAAGGTTCTGTTCATCATTTGTAATTTACCCTGTTACTCAGGACATGAGGAACCTGTACTTTCTATTTAAATAGAAACTAAAGCTAAATACAAAATAATGTATCTAACTTAGACATTCAGTTTTGTGCACAGTCTTCAGAATTATGGAAGTTATCAATCAGATATATTGACTCTTCTCTTTAGGATGGTTTCAGTTCTTGCAGCTCTTGAAGATACACCCCATGGCATTTTTTCCTCTTCATTACCCTGGCTCTTTTTTCTGTCATCCTTCATAGAATTCTCTACTGTCTTTATAAACATTAAAGCATGATGGAGCCCAGTTGTGTTTGGAATTTTTCTGAGATAATACAAATTATTGATAGCTGGCTAAGATAAACTAGGTATTTCTCCTCCTTGGTTGATTTAGAAAAATAGCTATTTTATTGATTAAACACGTATGTCATACTTCAGTCAATTCAGCTTTTTGGAACATGAGGCATTGGTAGAAGGAAAAGGAAAATAAAATATAGCGTAATTGTTTTTTGACTGTGCACTATCTGTGGTGTTGTGATCATGCCTTGTTCTCTGTGTTGATCACAGAAAAAATACTAGAAGTACATAGAGAAGGTTTGTTTCATTCTTATAGTACCTGAATTGTGAGAAATGTAATTCTTCCTGACTTTATTACACTGAATAGGCAATCTTCTTACAAACACTGAAAGAAATGTAATTTGGATAGGCACAGTACTTGCAATTGCCAATAAACTATTCAGGTAAGGCTATATCCTTATTTTAGCTACATTGGCTATGCGCCATAAATAAATACAGTAGCAATTTATCTCATCTCACTAGCTTACTTGATTCAGTCTATGAAAGGCCATAAGCTGACTTTAATTATATGTTGTAACAGTTGGTATTTGGAGACCTAAATATTTGGGTCCATGTGGTGGTAGTTTTAGTCTCCATTGTAGAAGGGATCTGGAGAAGCTTTTAGTACTGCCCAGATTTCTAATTTCAACATTTTTTTTTTTAAATTCATATGCCTGCAGATTTTTTTATTCATTTAGGAGGTCATAATTCTTTTAGTTTGACTACTAAACACATTTTTTTCCTTATTCCAGGTCCAGAGTTCATTTCAAGCCCCAGTTGAACCTAAGCCTTTTCTCTGCAAAGGTAGGATGTGGAAAATGCAATGCATTCCAGATATTTTTTGCTAAGATGATCAAAGAGTGAGACATTTTCTCCATGCAGAAAAGGTGGATGCAAATATTACACTTGCACATGCTATTGTTTTATAAAATGATTTGCAATTTTTTTTGAGTTCCTGAGAACTGATGAGGCAACTCTTAGTATAAGGTGCTTAAGGCATCATTGATTTGTTCTTTGAATATTTTATTAAATTCAATTAAATTAATTTCAATTAAATTTAAACTTTATTTTACTATTTTATTTCATATTTAGTTACTCTGCTGAAAAGACTAAATATGATTACCTTGTTTATTCTTCCTGTTTAACTATTAGTCTCCACAGCACTAAGTTATTGTATTTTGTTTCATTGATAAAAATGAGTCTAAATCCAGGTAAGAAGAATATTCAAGGCGAAAGTAAATACAAAAGCTTGTTGTAGTTAAATAAAAATATTGAAATCAGATAATGAAAAATGAGTATTCATTAGGTCTTATAAATTGTTGTATTGCTGGTATTTAAGTTGCTGTGTTGTTAAAATGTAATACATTACACATTCTTTAATTCTGGTATGAAGTCTTTTGAAGAAAGTGGATTTGAATTACTGTAGTAGAGAAATATCTTAAATTGTCTTGAGACCACTGATTTTTCTACCTACCTGATTAAGTCAATGTAACTGGTGTAATACCCCAGATAACTTAATGCAATAACTTAAATGCCCAGTTACTGAAGTCCAAGAAAGTACCTCAGTATCTGCTGCGTAGTTTTGGTCGTATTCAAACTTGATGCTAGCTCAAACCTTAAAGTTTGCTTTGGCTCGTGTTTTATTTCCAGCTATGTATGTCAGTATATGGCAGTAGTTTTCAATCTCTTTTGAGTTGTGAAGTCATAAAAATTTCAGTGGACGAGGAATTGCATTAGAAACATAGTTTGAGGACAAAGAACAAAGAACTCCACAGACACTTTTTTACCATAGTCCACATGTCACAAAGTTAACATTAGCACTTTAAAAATGCTTTGGAGTATTTGACTAGTTTTCATATATATGTTTAATACATCTGAAATATAATATGATGATTCATATGGTGTATTTGCAATAGGGAATTTGGGGTGGAACAAATGCAATTGTTGGTATTGATTATCTCAGTAATCTTTTTCTAACAGCAATTATACTCCCTAGCAACTACCTCATGCCACGGAACCTTATACTATTTTTGTGTGTTTTAGGAACTTGGAGTTTTTGACTAGTGTTTGTATACTTAAAACCTACACTGTTGTCCTTTCTGTGGTACCCTTCCCAGTACTAGTCTAACAAGCCAATACAATTATTTGCTCCTTTCAGCTTAATTTTACACTCATTATGGAGAACCTTTCCTTTCTCCACAAAACTTGGATAAAAAAAATAATTAAATTACACGTTTCCAATGTACCTGAAAAATATGTTTAAGCAAGAGCCATAATCTCCTCTAGCTAACAATTACCTTTCATAGTCAACATCCTTCACTTGTTATATTCAGGAACTGTGGATAGCCTCTAAAAAATCATCAATCCTTTGTTGCATATTTCTTTATAAGCACAGATGCTTACAACGTCTATCGAGTGACTGTAAATAACATCATTTTTAATTAGAAATGCGCTGATTTAAAACTGCCTGCTCATCTTAGCTCCATCTTTCAGGTAACCAGAGCTGCTAATTACTTTCAAAAGCCCAGGTCAAATGGTCAGTGTCTGAATTCATTAACCACTCAGTAAAATATTTCTCTCCCTTTAAAAAAGAGGAAAACTTTACAAATATTTTTAAAGGTCAAATGTTGTGCTCCACTTTGCCCATTGACTTTGTTCTTGGTAATAGATCTGGGATTTTGTAGTAGTAGTAATACACAAATGGTTAATATTGTTTAAATAAGTGGTAGGTAAACTAGCTCTGTTCCTTTGTGATGGAAGACAGCAAAATATGTTGTTAATGGTGTACATAAGCAGTAACCTTTTAAGATCTCCATCCATTGAAAAACATTCAAATCCAGTTCATTCAAATTTTCTTCATGCAATCTTTTATGTTTTTATTTCTTAAGTAAGTAAGAGAAAACTAATTACCAGTAGTGATCATCACATGTAGACTGTCAAATAATGTGTTCAAATAAGCATAAAAATTGGGTCTAAAGCCCAGGTATTTTAAACCATTTCTTCCGACCACCTGCATGGGACACAATTTTTAAGGAAATGTTTTCTACTTTTAATTTTTGAGAAAACAGTTTGAAGCTATTGTAACTTTTTTATTTTGCTGACAATATGGAAATTGTCCAATCTAGATCTGTACTTTTATGTGACTGATATTGTCATACATACAAATATTTAAGTAACAATTTTATAAATGCAAACCACTCAAACTGTCTCGAAGCATAAGAATAGGCTGCCCACTGGGTGAAAGTAATCGTTTTAATTCTTTGAAAATACTTTTAATATTGCAGTTAGTTTTCAAACAACCATTATACTTAAAGTTGGGGAGCTATTTACATTATTAACATGGTGTAGGTCTTTTAATTTTGTGGTACTTCTTTCAGGTCTTCATTTCCTGAGCATTTGTTAAACTTTCTTCACTGATTACCAGTAAAGTTCTAGCTAGTTTAGATAATTCTCTTGTAATTGAAACTTGGTTTCAGACATACTGGGTTAATGTGAATTATATTCATTTCATCAATAAGATAGTGTAAGTTTTTTTTTACTTTACTTGTGTGTTTTTATAATTATGTGTTGTTATGATGTAGATAAGTTTTGTTTCTCATTGGTTCTAGTATTTCTATTACACAAATAGAAAAAATCCTTAACATCAAGTCTTTCTTGTGACAGAAAAAGCAGCTATCTCTTATATTTTGAGTGAAGTGATATTTTTATGAAGGAAGAATACACTCTACTTAAATTTGGACATTCAGATATTTTGCCTCTTGAGGTCTTTGTCATTTTAGTAGTTGAAGAAAGAGGGTGCTTTTTTTCTCTCAGAAGCTAAGAGTGCTAAATATGCTCTTTCATAGAGCTTACTGAAGAACAATTGTTTTATTTTAATTTGCATTGACTGATGCCAGTAGGAGGGGAAGGCTTGTATTATTATGCAATATTGCACACAGATTTATTTCATGTTTTCATGAAGTATATATTTATATTTCTTTAGAAAAGATGGTTCAGGTACATCTTCAAACACAGGGAAACACTATGAATAGCGCTGTCTTTCCCTTCTGAGTTACAAACGTGTTCTATTTGACTCAAGCCATCCTTGCATAAACCATTCTGCAATCCCCAAGCAACAAGAATCATAGAATCATAGAATCATTTAGGTTGGAGAAGACCCCTGATATTGAGTCCAACAGTTAACCTAACACCTTCACCACTAAACCATATCCTCAAGTGCTACATCAACACAATTTTTGATCAGTGATTCTACCAACGTCTTGGGCATCCTATTTCAGTGCTTGGCCACGCTTTCAATGATGACATTTTTCCTAATATTTTCCTAATATCCAATCTAAACATTCCTTGGCATAGCGTGAGACCAGTGTT
This sequence comes from Cnemophilus loriae, assembly GCA_013397755.1. NCBI lineage: Eukaryota > Metazoa > Chordata > Aves > Passeriformes > Corvidae > Cnemophilus > Cnemophilus loriae. The sequence goes on from VZTF01008849.1 coordinate 1,045,683, forward strand.
TGGTCTTATTGGTCTATATTTGGTCACTATTGGTATTTAAAACTTAGGCATTCCAGAGTGGCATGATCATCTCAGTTGGCAGTCTTCTTATTTTAGACCAGAAGTGCCACTGCCTTTCAGAAGAGCACGAAGATCTTTTTGGATACATTTTCCTTTTTGTACATTAAACTATTGCAGATAATGGTGGTTGAACAGGTGGGCATCTGTATAGACAAAACCATCCATCTATAGAGCAGCACGTAAAAAACCCCAAAGTGATGGACTTTATCTTCGATTTGGATGAAAAAAAGAGATTGCAAGTTCATTAGTATTTATTACCATTAACATTAAATATCTATGCTAGCTGCATGCGTTTGTTCTGCAAATGTTGGTGGAAAATAAGGCCATGCATATTCCTACAACAAAGCTGTTCATTGTATAATTTAGTTTTTAGCTGACTCTGAACTTACTGCAGGTGAAAATAAGATGATCCAGATCTGTCAGCACTGATATACATGTAGGTGGTTCCATTATTATAATTTGTGAAATGCTCACAAGCTGTCTTTGTGAGGGTGCTTATATAGAGTAATGTATTAAAAAGAGGCAAGATGTTCTACCTTATGATGGCATTGCAGTTGTGCAGTTTGTGTAAAGTAATCAAGTGTTTCTAAAATACACATGAAAAGTATTTGAAGAGGAAAATTGATTAATATTCTTATATGGTTTTGTGTATAATGTAATACTACATACTTTAAGAAAGAATTTCCTGCTTTTTTTGGGACAGATATGTTCCAATCAAATGAACTGATAAGTATTTATAAACTAGATGCTCTTTTCATGAGTTGTGAGTACTATAAGAATAACATCACTATTCTTATAGAGAACATAGATATTAGAACTGCCCCTCTCTTGAATAAAGAGTTGTTGCATTAATACTGGTAGGATCTCTGGACTTTTCCCACTATTTTGAGAAGACCACCCTGCTTTTTTCAATCTTTTCTTAAATTTTGCTTTCAGTTGTTGTTTAAATTTTCAGTGATGAGCTTGTATAGTGTATGTAGTAGGTATTATAACCTAGTTATAGACCCAGTCTGCAACTGATGAAAATAAATTATTGGGGAAAAAAATTACTTCAAATATCTACTTCTGATAAGCTTATTTTAAAAAAATTAATGTATAAAAATAAAATAATATAATGTAGCTGGATATAATCCAGTACTTTATAAGCTGAATTTCAATCCTCTCTCCTCCTTCATGTTCAGAACAGTAGCAAAATGATATTATGAGATTTTATTGAGACCGGGTGATATACTTAGAAAGAAATAGAGGAGCTTTTGGACTCATGATGATTTCATAAAGTAATTCTGCTTCACTTACTTTCAGTGAAGCAAAAAGAAACAGAATTCTGAAATTACACCAATTTAAGCTTGTGCTGTTGTAACTCTATGGGTGTAATTTTGGGGCTCTCTGTGGGGTCCACATATGAATCCATGTTTGAGCTTAAAGAATAGAAAATGGCCAGCTCTATGATGTAGTAAATTCTTTTTGAAAAGAGAATGAGCTGTACTCACCTAAAATGTGCTAATCTTGTGAATGCTTGACCATATTCTCCACTCCAGTCACATGATTACAGACAGCTTTGGATGAATAGAGTGTTCCTAATCTGAAGAAATCACTTGATGGGCACCTGAACAATCAGGGTATTCCTCCTTATGTGAAATGAAGGGCAAAAGTGTATCTTATCTATCCCTGGAAACAAAATTCCTGCCCTCAAGCATAGTCAACTATGTAAAAAATAAAGTATTGTGCAGCCCGTTTTATCTATCTGAAATCTGAGCATTGGAACCATCAAATTTTTGTATAAGTTGCAGCTCTGCTTTTCTCTTCTTTAGTTCTGGCCAGTGTGCCATTTTTGAAATATTCAAACAAAGAAACCACAAACCGCTAGTCACACCACAATACCAGCTTGTGTTTACATTTTCAGCTCTCCAGATCATGATCCTATTGAGTGCACATAGAGCGAGTGCGTGTACACGCGCCCATCCACCATCAGGAGAAACGAAACTGTAAACACAAGCTGGTATTTTGGTGGGGGCACACTAATATGGCGGTTGGTGGGGTCAGAAGGTGGAGGGTGAATTATGGATCCAGAATTTCCCTGTATTTTTAAGTCAGGCTGCTTGCAGTATCTGCTTTTCAAAATGAAATGTTCGGTTGTTTTATAAGACTAAGGCCTAGTTTCATTTATTTTAAATGATGCATTCAGACTTGAAAGATGATGGATGAAAGCGGTAATGCTGGACAGATTTAAACTGGACAACGACTTACAAAGTGTATTACAGAGAGTCCTGACTGCAGGAGTGGAGGGTGGGCAAGAATGATCTCACAGTTATTACCATTTATGGAATTCTTTGCTGAACTAACTAGTGAATCATCTTGCTTAATATTAAACTAAACACTAAAGACATTGTTAAAAATAATGTGGTGAGACCAAAGTGACTATCTTTAAATTTGCAGAATCTAAGATACATATTTGAATATAAACTCTTAAAATATAGAGCACTTGATGGGCAAACTGAGGAGATGAAATGTATTTAGTCAGATATCTCTGAGAACTTATTCATGTTATATGTTGCTTAATTTAAATATGCCTGCAAGTCTCTAAACTTTTTTTTTAATCAATAAAATGATATTATTTAATTAAAGCTAGAGTGCTTGAACAAAGCTTTTATCTGGAGAAGACTTGGTTTGGCTGCTTACAGATCAGCTGTTGCTATTACTCTTTATGAAAATCTCATATTTGTGGCTATCTGAAGTTGTTAGGTCTTCCTTACTGTTAGGTACTTCCTTACCATTTGCAACCCCTTTCTCTTGCTGCTCCTCCAAGAAGAAGAGTATTGCTGAAAGAAGAGTTAGATTGCTGTTTTGAGAAAACAGGATGCTGGAATATATGATCGAGTCATGGCCTTAAGGAATAGAAGAGAGACAAGAACAAAAGGGAGACTGTTGTCTTCAGAAGGAAAATAATCTCCCTCTAAAATCTAAATAGTTCAGTAGCTTCTCCCAGTGTGAAAACAGCATGGCCTAATTTTCAGTCCTGCTCTTGTATTAGCACGTTGTGTTAACAACAGCGTTTCTGAGCTCACTCCTTTACATCTATGTATTGTTCTTTCCTCCATAGTAGACATTCTAAAGCACTACTAATTAAATCACAATCACAGATACTAAAATAGTTCCTTTATAAATTAATTGAAATTTTAAACCTTAAAAATAATAAAATGCAGACATAATATTTTTATTTCAAAAGCCATAAATCAATTTTTTTAGCTGCAAGTTTGATTACTTAGCACACAATGCCCATATTTATCTGACCCTTAAAAAAAAGTATGTTAGAGGGAAAACAGTACTGAAAAAAAATATACCATAGGCTTTGTTGTGAACTGTCTACACTTTATGGAAATTATATAACATCTTAGTTCTTAGTACAAGTCTGGTTAAATAGAGTGGCAGAAGACTATGTACCTGCACTTAAAGAACTTCTGAAATTTGATACGGGCGTATTTTGAGCATTTGAAATTACTAACTGAAGGAGACTAAATATAATAATTGCTTATCTTTATAACTAATGTGATCATCTTGGAACAATAATATTCAGAAGACTGTAATTCAACCACAAGATCTGGAAAGATACCACAAAGCTTTGAAAAAAAAAAAAATTCAGGCTGCTTAATGCAATTAAGTAAACTGAGATATTTTCATCTACCCCTTTAGATAGTTCATAGAATATCAGAGAGAAATTAGAGAAAGAGCCGAAAAGAGATACATTTGTGTTCTTACTGCTGTCACACTTGTGCTATTAAATCACTGATGTGTTTTAAAGGTGAGCTTTAAGTTATTTGTGTAAAAAATCATGTTTTGATTTGATTTAATGGAAACTGAGATTCTCGATGAAATCCATCACACAATATTAAGAAATTTTCAGTAAAATCGTGAGGGTTAGCAAACAGCTGAAAGCTTAGTGAACTAAAGCTGAAATGGAATGACTTGGTAGTTAGTGGGAGGTCTCATCTCACATTCTTACCTAAATAAATGGATGGTAATCTATTGTTTTAGCAAGGTTTTTTTCTGTCTTCTTTTTTTTTTTTTACATTTAGATCCCCTTTCTTTCATGCTGAAAGGCAACAAGACATGCCCATCTAGACTTCCTACTTATTTCTGTGGACCTTTCATCTCACTCTGCTCTCTCTATTCATGGCCGGGAAACTCATCCAACAGCAAGAAAGAACTAACCTTTCAAAAAAGCTACATAGCCTCAAAGATGAAAAGTTCCTTCTTTGTTCGGGCAGAGCAATAGAGCTCCATCAGGCAACCCATCAGTACTGCAAGGAGACGTAGTTATGAGAGATCTGCTCAGTGTTTTTCTCAGACCTTATGAGAAAATTAGTTAGCAAGAAGGGATGAATGCAAATACTGCTGATGTTTCTCCCGTAAGCATTTTTCTAGTAGTAGGGTTTTTACTACATTTCTCTCTAAAATTTTGTTACTATGAAATCTTGTTGAGCCAATCCATAATCTTCTGATTTATGAATTAATAAATTTTTCTTTCAAAACTCCTAAATTATTATGGTGTCATATGAATGAACGTTAGACTAAAACTTTAGACCAGTAAAAATAGTACAGCTGAAATAGTAGTTATAACTGCATAGTCATTAATATCAAATAGCTGCAGTCCTGTCTTGTAATATACATGCTTCAATACAGAGGAGAAAAAAAACTAAATTGGGAAGATTCTATTTCTGAATGCCACATCTGAGGAAACTGGCAGAGATCAGTCACTCTTTAATTCCAGTTGAAAATGCACAGAGATAAGAAAACTAATACTCAACTAATAAGAAGAAAATTCCTGAAACTGATACGCAATTGAATGATTGGTGTAAATAGGAAAAATGTAGCCAAATCCCACCTGTACACACTTTTGCCTTCTGCCAACATGCTGCTATGACAGTTTTGCTTTTTTTATTAATATAAACAATTATTAGCATAATTTTTAAGTATCATACAGTGGACTGTCTTTCATATTTACTATATATATATATATGTGTCGCATATATTTTGATGCGATGTAAAGAAAACTGTTTGGAAGTTTTATCTCTTTACACAATTTCAGATTTTATATTAAAATTAAACAGTAGTACTGAAAATATTAATGAGATATATAAATAGTATATAGTAAATAGTTTCGTAATGTATAAACTAATTTTAACATCACACCACCCAGTAGAGGATTACTTTCAGAATTATTTAAATGGAAAAATTGTTGCAGAGAGAGCTATTCTTTTAAAAGGCTTTTACTGACATTTCAAAGTAATGTGACGCATATTTGCCCATAGTAAAGAGTAAAAGACTTTTAAAATGCATAGCTTTGCATTTACATTTAAATGTTTTTAAAATATTCTTTGAAGGATCAGATTAAATCTTGCATAGGTAAAACTCAGTTCAGTATCATCAACTGGTAGACTCACATGTTGTATGCTAAATGGCTGAAAATACATTACATGAAGAAAGTTACTATTACTATTACTATCACTGTAATTGATGTGCTTGTTGGGTTTCTTTTTCTTGGAGGAGGAGTATGAAATGACTTGCCTTATGTTTGTTTTGAGGAAGTTCCTTCAGAATTAGATCTTATTTACAGTAAATCCAAGCCTGTGGTTCCACTGAAGCTGAAGCCAATCTAAATGTTGATTGCTGCAAACCCTACTTTTGGCCATATGTTACCACCGCTTTCCCTTGAGCTCTCTTTGCTGTGCTCTTCTCCAGCATTTTCACTGGCACCTTCATTCAGCTGACTTTAAACTGAATGTCTTGTAGCTCAGGGGCCTTCTTCTAGCATAGAGAAGTTTATTTTATAAGATTGTTTTTATGTCTCTTTGACTTCTCTGTGGAGTCAGATCATTACCTGTGCCCGGGAGGATAGAGCCAGGTTTGGGAACAAAACAGAAGCTGGATAATTTCTTTTTGAGGGGATTATTTTTAGACTAGCCTCGTTGTATTGTCAAGCTTCATCCTGAATAGAATTCTGCCATGAAACAACTCATCTCTGTGGGAAGGCAGTGGGGGGACAGTGGCCTGAAACAGAAGAAGGCAGAAACATTTGGCACAAAGCACAGTGGCAGCTCCGATGTAGAGCAGTTCGAAGTGTAATGAAACTGCAGCTTTAACTAATGAAATTGTATAGTTGGCTACATGTTGCTCAGGATATGTTAGCTTTTAGTTTAAAACAATGTCATGTTTATAATTAAACAGAAACAGTGTAGTAATGTTTAAATGTGTTAATTTAGGATGGTACATTAGAACTATTTGAAATCAGTCCTGTAACATTATTCAGTTTTTAAATTATTGCACAATAATTGCTTTGTAATTATTATAATTAATGTTTTGTAAATATTTAAGAAAGGGGAATCTGAACCTGTTTTCCTTCAAATCCATGGAAGTTCTGTTTCCCAGAGCAGGATTAAACATACTCACAAATTCCCTAAAACTCATGAGTGACAGCATCTTACTATAGATGCCTAGCTATATGTTATAGCAGTATACCCCCTGAGATTTTAAACATTTAGATCTGTCTTCCAACAAGGCCGTCTTCTTATTTAAGAATGTCCTGTTATTGCATCAATTGTTCCAAGACTAACAGTGCTTCTAAAGTGATACACAGTCTTTTAAAAAATTGATGAATAAAGACGTATTTCCAAAGTATTTACAAGAAATAGAAAAGAAAGTCACTAGCTTAAATTGTATCATATTAGACGTGTAGTATTTCATCATTTTAATTATCCTTAAGCATTGTATCTAAATAGTATTAATGAGGTTAATATCCATAAGAAGACAGATTTAGAATCTCATTGCTAAAACTGGTCAAATAATTCATAATGAATTATTCACCTTGTTTTTTTCATGAACTCTTGGTGAACAGATTGTGATTTTCTCAGAAGGATTAATTATTCAAAGTTATTCACCAAAAAACTTAATAGTTCTTGGGCTCAGTTTCTTGGTGAGCAATATATTGTGAACATCTGACCAGCTCCAGTATTTCAGATCATACAAAAGTGGATTTTTCCTACTGTGACCTTTCCCGATCAGTTAAGGTCTCTCTGAGATGAAATGTTTATGATACTTTTTTTCTCATACCATCTATGGAACTGTCCCTTTAAATCTGACAGAGACATACAGTAGCAGCCCTACAACTAATACAGTATTGTTCTTGCCTTTCAGTTACTAAGTACTGTATGCTGTATTATGCCTTTATCTAGTTTCCCATTACTTATTCTTGGAGGGATGATTCATTGACAGTTATGTATGGATGATGTGGGTTTATATATTGAATTGTACATTCAAAATTTTCTTAGAATTATTGCTGAAAATGTTCTGTATGAGGGAATAATATTGCAAATCACTTATACAAGCCAAGTGAATTAATTTTAATGTTTTAATATTATATTGTCTAATTTGCTTAGTATTTGGAGGACATTTTTTCCCCTGTAGTGGTTTATATCCATAGGCACATTGCTTTCCCCGTCTCTCAAATACGGAAGTCACACTCTGTTGTGATCTCTTCGCTTTCTGCAAAAACATCTTCAGTGAAGTGGCTACAGTTGCTGCAATAGCTACAGATTAGCCAGGGTTAGTAAGGTTTTGCAAATATTATTTAGAAATGTTGGTTCTGTCCCACCTTTACTTTCCTGTATCTTCCTTCCTTCCTTCCTTCCTTCCTTCCTTCCTTCCTTCCTTCCTTCTTCCCTTCCCGTTTTCTTTTTCTCAAGAAAAATCCAGTTCTGAAGTTTACTCTCTCTCACTGAAGAACAACTCTGCCTTTCAAGGAGGCAATATTCTGGAGAATATCTTGTGGCTCTTCTTTTACAGAATTCTTCCTTCTTTTTTTCTTTTGTTTTAACTTTAATAAGCGATTTAGTCTACAGTGTTCAAATCACATCCTTCAAGTGCAACAATATAGCATCACCTTTTAACATTAGAAAACTCTGTATTACTAAAATGCTTACCTATTGTAAGAAAAACAAAAGGAAGAAACGAAGTCTTTTGCATAAGTCTCTCAAATCAAATGGAAATAGCAAACATAGGAGCCTGCTGGCTTTGTGACTCTTCTTTTACCATCTCATTTAATGGACTTGTTTTCTTCTTCAATCTTTGCTGTTCACAGCTTCTCTCTAGTTATGTCTGGAGAATGTACTTGTAAAAGTGCATTCAATTTTCTTCTGCCCCAATGAACTGCTGTAAAAGTTGAAGGACTACTTTCTGCAGCACAAAAATTGATACTGATTAGATCAACAAAGTTCTGAAATTCACTGTGAATTTCTTTCTTACCTGTTGTCTCAGGACCATGGAAAACAATCCAATAATGAAATATTAGAATCCTTAAAGTAAAAAGCTGTTCAATTAACATTAAAACTGATTTATTATAGTTCTGTTTCCTGTATTGCCCTACCTACTCCCATCTCTTCAGTATCCCAAGTTATCCTTAGGTTACTTCTGTATCTTAAGACCTCCAAGACATCCTCTGTTCCTTTAATAGAACATCCCCAGGATGTTTCTGGCTTTTCCCTTAAACCTCTAGTTTTGAATTCTGGCCTGCTAGCTAGGTAAGAGATATCACATGGTGAGACAGGTCCAGGAACTCACGTAGGTTTTTTGATCAACCAACTGTTGCCTAATAAGGGTTGGCATCTTTATACTTTTCTCATAGTAGTAACGAAGTTTATTCTTATTTATAAAAATGGGAAAAAAATATATCAGTACCTTAATGTGTTTTTCTCAGTCAAATTGGTTGAACTTTGCTAACAAATTTAAAAATTATTAGGCAATAGGCCATAAACCCACTTTTTCCTTTTTTATCTGGAGACGAGAATTTAAAAAAACACTACAACATTGTCTCCTAAAGTGAGATAAATGACCACATAAAAGTGTATGAGCAGAGTACTCAGAAAAATTTTTAAAAATTGCTGTTTGCATAGTTGTATGTGTGGGTTTATCTGGTTCCCAGATACCAATTATGTGGAAACCATACCCAAAGCTGAGAGACAGAGGTTGTGTTCTGCAAGTCCAGATGCCACCGAACTCTCAAAGCAGTGCATGCAGTTGTACAGCACCACATGTTTTCCAGTGTGCAGTTTTAATTAAGTGAACTCAGGATGAAGGTCCAAACCCTGCTCTCCTTAATAGTGAAAATAACCACATTATTTTTGTTCTGAATTTCCTGGATACAGTAGATTTACATTAAACTGTAAACATCAGAATTATTTTGATTAGGTTGTGCCTTACATGGTTTGAAATTATGTGTTCAATATTATCTATGCCATGTTCTTTAAATTTAGCTGATTAATGAGATTTACATCATCATCAAAACAGAAGAAGCAAAGGATTTGTGTGAATGCAAAACATTTTATTTATATATACGCAAACATATATATTCATGAGAAAAGTTGAGGGCCATTCTTTGTTCAAACTAAAACTTGAAAACCAAATTATTTCATGGGAGAAATTATTGGATCCTATTATATTTTATATAAAATTTGGCATATTGATGTGGTTTAATAGTAGGAAGCTTTAAAACAAACTAAAGCACTTTTGAAGGATGACTATGTTCTATAGTGTTTGTGAGACACTGGAGAAAATAAAGGAGTGAATTGACAAAGGTGTTGCAATCTGGAAAAAGGCATCACAAAGGATAATCCAGACGAGCAGGGAGATGGGAACCCATCTGAATGTAAATACTGTTTGATGAATATCCTACCAACAGATTTTCCTGTCTGTGTCCGATTGAATTGATATTTTAGTCAAGCTAGTCTTCCTTTTGCTATAGTCGGCTTCAGGTGAGGATTTTGTATCGTTCTGCCTTTGGAACCCTGGGCAAATTGTCCTTCTGAAAGGTCTGACTTTTTAAGGATCTGTGAATATAAACGGGTATGTTTTCCAGTTCCTGCTGAATACCAGAACGTATGGATCTTTTTATATCCCCGCTTTCCTCTAAGTTGTGTGCGATGTTGATTTGGTAACGGAACAGAACGGTGAAGAATTAGCGTCTAAATCTAAACGTACATTCGTTGTCGGAATTCCCAGGCTCTGCTTAGAAAGCCGCGGAGGACCTGGATGGGGAAGGGGAAGGATGGAGAGATGGAAGGANAGCCGGCGGAGCGGAGCGGCGAGCTCCCTCTGCCACGGGAATTACTGAGCCAGGGAGTGGACAGGGATCAGCACGGGAGCGGTCGTGGCCGCGGGAAAAGACGGCAGAAGTGGCGGTGGTCGGAGGCAGGCTCCCGCCGCACGGCAGGCGCCGCACAAACCGCGCCACGCAAATCCCTTACTGAGGCGCCTGCCTCTAGACAGGAACAAACTTTCTGGCCTGCCTTCGTGGAGAATCCTAATCCTAAAGACGCTGAGATATTTCATCGTGAAAATAAGACTATTGAGAATTCACAGATTATCGAAAACATCAGTTAATCACCCCACGCCTGTCCTAGAAGAGACAGACAGACGTTGGGGAAAGCGCTGGGGACGGGCTGGTGTGAAATGCAGCAGCCTTGCAAAGCCTTTCCAGCTCCAGCCTGCTATTACAAGAAAAGGATCATGTGAGGATCCTTTGAAAGGCAATGTTCTGACTTAAGCAAGCAACTGCATTAATTGGGAGTCTTGTATTCATACATGCTGGGCTAAATAAAGCAAGCTGGTTTGCTGCGGCAGGCTGGGGAAAATATATAAAACTAATCCTTCAATTACTTTGTCTCTGATTAGAGTATCCATAACAAATATAACAGTCCCATGTACCACGGAACATCTTTTCAGGGAACAGGACAAGCGTCCTAAACAAAAACCAAAATGACCTAACTTTCTGGGGCGGGGGGGGGGGGTTTGGGCATTTGGTGGAGGGCGGGGGGAGG